>OY294050.1:45075408-45107412 GCA_958510825.1 Brachypterus glaber | reverse complement strand
TGGGATGTCCTAAGTCCGCCCTAATAATATCACACAATGACATCCCGAAAATAACGTGTTTGTGACATCATAAATCCACATTCCTGCTCTGTTATATCTAATATCTTATGGATGCCGTTACTGGTACTTTAATATTTAAATAATATCCGAGGATATTAGCTTTTTCTAAATAAAACCATTAAAAACGCCATAACCCTATAAAAAAAAATCGGAATTAAAATCAATCAGTAAATGAAACAATCACAGATTGAAACAGATAGATTCTAAATACGAAATTGCAGATTAAGCGGAGAAATATTCTTTAATCCGTGTCCGTGGTCTTGAGAAGCCGGCAGAGCCCCCTATCCATTGGAAATCGTATAATGTGTATACTATTTCCTTATAATAATTTACTCTATCAACATCATCTTATATCGATTTTTTTGCTTCGAACGTCGGTGAGAAGCAAAATAACCCAGGTAGCAAAATAACATGACATTCACGTGAAAGCCACGTTAATATGTGACATGTGATGTTAAGATTGTAGTCTCATTTAACAAGAATGTAGCATGGTGGGGATGTCCTAAGTCCGCCCCTAATAACATCATACATTGACATCCCGAAAATAACGTGTTTGTGACATCATAAATACACATTCCTGTTATATCTAATATCTTATGGATGCCGTTACTGGTACTCTAATATTTAAATAATATTCTAGGATATTAGCTTTTTCTAAATAAAACCATTAAAAACGCTATAAGCCTATAAAAAAAATCGGATTTAAAATCAATCAGTAATTGAAACAATCACAGATTGAAACAGATAGATTCTAAATACGAAATTGCAGATTAAGCGGAGAATATATTCCTTTAATCCGTGTCCGTGGTCTTGGGAAGCCCGGCAGAGCCCCCTATCCATTGGAAATCGTATAATGTGTATACAATTTCCTTATAATAATTTACTCTATCAACATCATTTTATATCGATTTTTTTGCTTCGAACGTCGGTGAGAAGCAAAATAACATGACATTCACGTGAAATCCACGTTAATATGTGACATGCGATATATTCACAGCGTTGCTAAATGTTATTAAATAACATGGTTGTCACGTCACACGTGTTACGTTGCAAATGTGATGTTAAAAACATGTTATTTTTCAATATTATGTGATGTTATGATTTAGTTTAAAAATACACCCAAAAGTGATGTTAATTTCTTGTAATATAACATCCCTTGCTACCTGGGTAACCTAAGAAGACCATCCTGTATATTTTTAAATATTTTTAAAATGTGCCCTGTTTAAAACCATACAACTTTTCCCTTTAAAGTTATTCTCTAAAGTGGATAGTTTACTATATATTGAACGAGTCGGCCTCCTTGAGACACCCTGTATAAATTTTGTTTTTAGAAGTAGGGTGCAAAAAATAAAAATTGGGATAGGTTTTTATAATAAAACTTTTTTTTATTATTTACACTAGATATATATCACTATTATTTTTAAATCAAATATACATAAATATCAAATTTGATTGCATAACAATTAGGCAAGACTCTTTTTTCGAACAAAAAATAGCCAAAAACTTTTTTAAGGAAAATAAATACACAGTTAAAGGTTTATGCAATAATCATTGTTAATAAATTGTTCCGAGCTTAATACTAGTATGTTAGGAGACATATAAATTTAGTTATAGCAAATAGACTTAATTCTTGAATTTTAGCGCAGCTCCTTGTCTATCTATAGATCTACCGGGGTTACCCTGAATACCAGAAAAAACGGTAGACGTCAAAATAAATCTGAAATATTTTTATCATTTTTGCATTGCTTGTTTATAGTTTTCACTCTCATAAAGTATGGATTTTTTTGCCTAAAACGTCGAGAAAATTCAAAAGCAGCAAAAAAATTATGGATTCACACAGAGAGGTGAATCCACGGTAACTTAAGAACGCTTTGAGCTATAGACTTAAAATTTGGTATGTTTATGTATTTTTATATTATCTTGGATAAGTTTGTATTTAAACAAAATTGGTTAAGGGGGAGAGGGGTAAAATTTTTTTTTTGGTCTTATTTACAATAAAAAAACCACATAAAAGGTAAAATAAATTTAACAAAAAATGGTATTATCGTTTTTTTATGACCCCTTCCCCAAAATATAAAAAACTGTCTCTGGACATAACTGTTTTATTATTTACAATAGAGGAAAAATTTAAAAACCATCTAAAAGATTAAAAATTAAACAAAAAATGTTACTATATTTTTTCCATGCCCTCCTTCTCCCTAAAATGTAAAAAATTGTTTCTGGACATAACTTTTTAAGTACTTCACAATAAAAGAAATATTTAAAAACCACCTAAAAGATAAAACAATAACAAAATACCATAACTTTTTTATGAGAAAGTATTTTCGCTCATTCGAGACGGATTTTTAATAATAAGGTTAAAAAAAATTAATGACTTGATATAAAAAGGTTATTTTTTTTTAAATGTCATCAATGTTTGTTTGAGAAAGAGTTCCACTGAAAAGTAAATGAAAATACAATACCTGTATTTAAGATTTAAGCACATTTTAAACAATAACACAAAATTTTCTTTATGTTCTAATTCTTCTGTTCATACTCAAAATTCTGCGGATTCTAGGTAATTTAACTAAGACATTGAAAAAATAATCTGGCCCAAGATGAAAAGACACTTGGACAGCCCATATATTACGTAACGCGCCTAATGGGAGGGGGTCAGAGAAATTGTTACAGTTTGTGACAGGGGGAGGGGGGTCTAGGTAAACGTTACGTAACGGAATTTAATAAAGTTAATGTTTATTTCCTAAGCTTGGCAGATGTTTTTTTAGTTCAACATAAATTACTATTTAGTGGCCTATAATTCCCTTTTTCATACAAAAATTGACGAAACTATGCATATTTAAATAATATTGTAATCAGTAAAAAAACTGTTGACATTTATATTAAAAAAAAACAAATCTTACGGCCCTGTTCTTGCGTGATCTTGCCGATGAATCATCGGCGATGATACATTTTCGCGCGGAATGTGTACTCACAGTACATTAAGTGCTATATGTATTATTATAATAAATATGTATAATTTTTACCGTCTTGCATTATGCGGAATTTTGTTACGCGTTACACCGGGGGGGGGTGTTGGTAAATGTGACAGTTTGTTACACGGGGGGGGGGGCAATTTTTTGAAAAATTGCGTTACGTAATATATGGACAGCCCCTTATACAAATTATCTGATATCTGTTAAATAATTAACAAATGTAAAAAATTCAATTTTCATTAATAAATATTTCACCTACCGTTTTTTCTGATATCAAGTGTAACTAAACAACATCCAAACAAAAAAATGTTACAAAATAGAAAGGATTTAGCAGAGAATTCCATAAAGTTTATTACATAGGTGGGCGTTTTTTTTTTTAGTCATCAACTTTTTTGCCGACGAGATAAGTTGTAATTTTATACTAAAAAAGTTGTGATTTTCGGACGAAAAAACAATCCAATAAAGCAAGAAAAAAACTAAAGGAAATGGTCCAAAAATATAGGAAAAGTAACTGCGTGAAAAATTAGAACAAATTTTTTTTGTTATTCCATCAATCTATTTTCTATTAATCGTACATAGGATATTAGTAGACTGTCAGTTTCGGGCTGCTGGCCCTCTTCAGTACCAAGAGTCAACTCTGCACGCTGATTAAGTAAACGTTTTAAGACTTTATTCAAAAGGAATATAGTCATTAGATTGATGTAGACTTGTGCGCCATCTATGGTATTTGCGTGACGTTACTTAAACCAGGGGCGTGCGAAATGAGTCTTCTTATCACTTTTTTGCCCCAAACTTTTTTCTGTTTATTTTTTTGTGGGTTTATTATTAGAATACTATTCCTCAGGTAAAAACACATTAAAAAGGTCCTCTTGCTGTAATACTTTAGGATTAACGGTTTTCGAGAAAAAGACAATTAAAGGCAAAATTACAAGTTTCGGGGAAAAAAAATTAAACAATAAAATGTTGAAAACCAAAACTTCAATAGTGTAGAGTTACTGTACACGAAAAACTAGGGAAAAAAGTTTTCATACACGAAATTCCAAAAATCAATGCTACGGGAGTTACGGCCTCCAAAAAGGGTGATGGTACCTTTAAAATCGATTTCTGGACCTACATGTATGAAAACTTTTTTTATTAGCTTTTTTATGTAGAATCATCTTGCATTATTGACATTTTGATTATTAACATTTTAGTGTTTAATTTTTGGTTCTACAAAGGTGTAATTTTGCATTTAATACTATTTTTCTCGAAAACGGTTAATCCTACAGTATTACAACAAGAGTACGTTTTTTATGTGTTTTTACCTGAGTAATACTATTCTAAAAATAAATCTACAAAAAAGTTAAGCAACAAAAATGTTTGGGACAAAAAAGTGATAAGACCCCCGTTACGGACGCCCCTGGTTGAAGTAACTACATGCATACACCATTGGCCTTATAAAGCATAGATCACATGCTAAACCTCGATGCTATAATACAAAGGGTTACTAAGTTATTAATAAAAATCGAAATTTTGGAACCCCTTTTGAAGGGGCGTAGCTCCCTTATGAGTCGTTTTTGGACATGTTTATGGAACTTTTTTTCTTATTTTGACCTTTAGAACACATCCTTAAAATATTTGCTTTTCCTCACGGAACACCCTGTATACAATTATATAATGTATTTTCATGCAATTTTAAGGAATTCTCTGCATAGTCCTTAGACAAAATGGGTACATATTTTGGCCTGCCACTGTATAATCAAATTAAAATACATTAAAAGATGGTTTTATCTACACTATTAAAAATACATTAAACTTATAAATAATTTTCATATAGGTTATTATTAATAATTATAAACATTTAACTTTTTTAGGAATATTAAAATACATGATTATGGAAAAAATTTGGTAAATAACTATAATATAGATATTTTTTTTTATAACATGTTATATATTTTTACGCCTTTATTTTTCTAAGCACCACATTCCATTTTTAAGGCTTCCGTTTTTTATTATTGGTCAGTTCAGTGGCCATACATACAATCAGGGTAAGTACATCAACATTAAAAAAAATACTGCCAACAAAATAATAACAACAAAAATCAAAAATAAATAATGTAACCCCCTTGAAAAAATAGTATTCTGTTTTACTAAGAGGAAAAGTGAAGTTTTTTTTACTAGTCTGTAGAATTTACGGACGACGCGAAACGGAGTCCGGAAACTACAGACGAGTAAAAAAAAGCACCTTTCCTCTTAGTGAAACATACTACGTATGTTTTCTTCAAGCGCCCTAAATATTATTTTTTATATTATAATAATACAGCCTGTTCCAGAACTCGCGTACAGAAATTTGAGGGTATATTAAAAACCCTCTGGAAAATATGAAAAAAAAATTAAAAAAAAAACCATCTTCAATAGTAATTAAAAAGGAAGCTATTTAATCTGACCAATCCTGTTGCTGATATTAAATTAGCTACAAATTAGTTTTTCCCTACTTATTAGTAACTACGGTTGCATTTTAAATGTTGACGCGTGCATTGTTTGAGACTTTCAACTTTAGAATCTTTTTAGGTTATTATATTTTGACAAAACCGACAGAGGCTATCCAATATTCAATTTTTATAGGGTCACTTCATCCGGCGGTGTTTTTTTGACATTAATAAATTCAGATTAATCACCATGTCAACCTACAGAATATGTACCTGCAATAATTAAATTTGCTTCCATAGCTACAAATTCAACTTTTAAAGGTAATTTAATATCAGCAACAGTATTGGTCCACTTAAGGCGTTCTTATTTTTGAATTAAACCAAGATGGATTTTTTTTGACATTTTTTTTATATTTTCCAGAGGGTTTTTAATATACCCTCAAATTTCTGTACGCGAGTTCTGGAACAGGCTGTATAATAATAAAGTATACCTTTTTTTTATTAAAATAGGCCAATAAAACACTTTGAGAATAAACTTAAACCTTCCTTAACACATTTAAGAAAAAATTCATAGACATACGATCAGCCTTTTCTAGATTTTGATGGTAACTTGTCTAATGTAGCATTTGCAATTTCGGATAGATTTGTAGGTGTATAAACCATATATTCTTCTTCAATCATTTTTAATCAATTTCACGCAACGTTTTTGAATAGAATTCTATACAAAAACGTTGTGTGAAATTGATCTCGAGTCAACGGCCTATTTACATAATAAACAAACAACTGTGAAGTATGGCTTTCATAAAAATCAAAGAGTGCTGCCGTCAGTGGCTGTTTTGATAACTTTTTTTAAGGCGTACAACAATGAACTATTTTTTTTACTGTAAAAAATATATCACTTTTATCTAGTGCGTTCAGTTATAAAATATGACCATTTTAGTACGCTTGATGAAAAAATATATATTGTTTTGGGGCATAATGGAGGCAAATTAACCTCTTTAAAATGACGTATCACAAGACCTAGGGTGTCATTTAAATTACTGTTCCCCATTGCCCCCCTGGCGCCGCGTACCGAATTAAAAATTTAAAAATATTGCAAATGATTTATTTTGTAATATATGCATTTCGAATCTGAAGCTTATATATCATTCCGTTCAAAAGTTACGGGGGTGTACAGTTAATTTCAACAAAACTGGAAAAGTGGGGTTATAAAAAAAATTACATTGTGAAATGTCTTTCATTTGACAAATATTTGTTTACTTGTTAATAAATTTAGTGTCAATATTGTTATTGCCACATCAATGTCAAAGTCAAAAAATGTTGGTGTATTTTTTTAAAATTGGGAGAGATAAAGCAGAAAAACAAGAATACTCGATGAATACTGGTGTAAAACCCATAATTATAATTTTTAAATTAAGGAACTATGAGGAATACCTAGTTGTAGGAGACCAATATACTAGTAGTGTTTTTTAAAAAATACAGGTATTTAAAACAAGTTTATTAGATACAAAATATATTGATAAGGGGATTTAATAATAGACATTTTAGAATAGGGATATTTAAGAGCAGAAATACAGTAATTACCAATAGAGATACGCTTCAAAATCCAAATAGTATTTACTAAACACAAATGCATAGAATAACATATGATTTTTGACATGGTTAAACTAACCTTATTTTTCAAACAGGCATAACCCCATTTAAATAATCCACATTCACACAACTAAATTTTATGGAAAACATGAAATTTTACTTAACCCCACTTTTCCAGTTTTGTTGAAATCAACTGTACCATTTAAAAAAATAACCCTGTATACACCCTTAATATGTATGGCCATAGATTTTCTTCAATCACATTTTTAGATAAAATATTTTTAAAAGTACTTTTTATTATCCCAAACACGTTCTGGTACATTTTTTTTTAAACATACCTTTGGTTGGTTTACGATATTTTATTTATTTTTATTTTCAAAACATTTAAGAGTTGAAAACAAAAATGATGTATTTTAAAAATATATAAAAATAAAAAATATAAATTAAAAAGACAAACATTTCAATTCTTGGTATTTACAAAAAAAAAATTGATTAACATAAAATTCAACTTCAAGTTGAAATAATTTTTTATGCTGCAGGTTCATTCTTTTTTTTTTCAGGACTTGCATTCGGCAATGTTATACCGGGTGTCCCAGCTAAGACAGATCCATCGTTTTTAGACGTTATTATTAAAGCTATCAAAATAAAATTTGTGTCAGTTAATATACACCCAAAAAGCGATACGTGTTTTCTACTAACTTTTATTTCTGAGATATAATTTTTTAACTATCGCTTTAAACACTATTTTACAAAAATTATTATAATGTTCTTTTTTAATTTATTTACATAATAATATTTATTTTTTAATAAACCGATTTTTTTATTAAGAGCTCTATGAATTCCGCTTATTTTGATTGCAGTTAAGAGCGGCGCGAATAAAGGGGTCCTCCTAACTTCAAATTTTAAAAAAATTTGTTTTCAAACATTTTTTTTTTATATATAAAGAAAAAAGATATCATTGTGAAATTGTGTAGGTTTTTTTATTTATATTTAAAGAATACAATTTTTTCTTAGATTTTTAAAGTGCCATTTTTGCCATAAATTAAAAAAAAAACATTAAAAAACGGAGGTCGCCACGATTCCGGCCGTTTGGAAGAATTTTTTTTGGCGAAAAATAACAAAATGGCGGACGTTTTTCAAAAATGTTTAAAAATTCTTCTATAGCGACTTCAATACTGAATAATATCCCTTTTTTTTAGTTTTTTAGTCGGTCCAACGGCCGAAATCATGGCGACTACCGTTTTTTTTATGTTTTTTTTTCAAAAACAAATTATGGCAAAAAATTACACTTTAAACATCTAAAAGAAATATATTCTTTAAATAAAAATAAACATAACTACAAAATTTCACAATGATATCTTTTTTCTTTGTATATTAAAAAAAAATGTTTAAAAACAAAAACTTTTTAAAATTTGAAGGTAGAAAGACTACTTAAAATAAAATTTCATAGAAAAATTGTATCAAATAAGCTATAAGCCAGGGGCTGGCATAGCGTAGTGGTTAGCGCGTATGAATAGCAAATCTACTATCGTGAGTTCGATTCTCACTGGCGCCGATTTGCTTTTTTCAGTTAATTAATCATTGAAATTTGGCGAAGGCGAAAAGTGAAACGGACAGTCCCTAGAAACTGGTTCGAAAGTCAGTATAAGCCGGTGGTTCCCTCTACTAATAGCCCACACAAGTCCTGGACTTAGGGGATGCTTAATTAAGTAGAATAGTACGAGGTTAAACAGACAGACATATAGTATATCGGGCTATATCTCAAAAACAAAAGAAAACTTTTCTGACTGCACATAGATTGTTGGATTTTTTGACATACAACAAATTGGACTTTTTGACATATATTTTATTTCGATAGCTTTAATAATAACGCCAAAAAACGATTGATCTGTCTTAGATGGCACCCGGTAGATCTTTTTATCCTAAAAAAAAATCAGTTCATAACTAGATTTTGAGTTATTTGTATTTAAAATCTAAAATGTCTACAGTTTTCACCAAAAGTTAAGAATACTGAAGTACTAAAATTTTTCAGTTGCATTCACAAGTTTTGGTTAAAATTACATATCGTCCACTAAAGGCTCTAGTTGTCTAACTCCAAATTTTTCAAAAATGAGATTTTTATCAAATTTGCTTCATTATCTGATTACCAACATACTTAAAAAAAAAAGTTGCATTAAACCAATATCAGCCTCAAAAAATGCAAAAATGTAAATATTTTAAGTCGCTAAGTGTCTAACTCCATCATATGATTGTGAGAAAACAATTAAATGAGAACTGTCACTAATGTCAAACTATTTCTCGACAACAGGGGATCCCGTTTCAAATATTTGTTAATTTACTGTTTGATGATAATTATAATTATTGCCATTAATAATGTATATATATATATATATATTAAATATAAAAATATAAATTTTTTGTAATAATATTACGCGATATAATACGATAGGTATCCTCTTTTATCTTCCCTTGGAGTTAGACCATTAGTGAATTTAGATTCTGTGGTTAAAATTTAATTTTCAAATAATTTATATAAAATTGATAACAATGAAAAGTTTTAAATACATTAACACATTTCAAACATTACGTCTCCTGAAAAATATGACGTTTTGGAGTTAGACCGTTAGAGCCTTTAGATGACGATATATTTCGTATTTTGAATGAAAATAACTTAAAACCTAGTAACAGATTTGGGTTTCGGTGAACTTACCGGACACAAAAAATAGGACTAGTTTTGCACTAATTTTTCACTGTGGTACTAAAATTAACAATTATAAATAAAATTAGATGCGGAAAACGTTGTTTTATTACTAAAAAATAACTTACATGGAGAAAAATGGTGAATAATAATTAATTTTATGAACCGGCATAATATTGCTGACATATTTCACGTGTGTACAGAGATGCGGCGTTGTCAGATTTTAATTTTAATTTAAAGTGTTTTCTTGTATTATTCGGAATGATTTCTTGTTTGAAACAACAATATTTTTGCACTGATTTTTGGTTTTATTACTAAGACTTACTGTTTTGGATATAATTAGGTGCGGAAAATTCAGTTTTTTGTTTTGTTAGAATTTTTATAACAATTTAATGGACGTTGGTTTACGTTTGATTTGGTTTGGTAGTTTGCTGGTTTGGTGTTTTTTTTTAATGGGGGGCGTTTGGTTTGGTAGTTTGCTCTTTTCGTATTTTTTTTAATGGGAGAAGTTGGTTTACGTTAACGTTGGTTTACGTTGGTTTTGTGTTGTTTTTTTTTTAATGGAGGAAGTTGCTTTACGTTAACGTTACATTTTTTGTTAAAATTTGTACTATTATTTTAAATAAAATAAACGTACAAACTGACAACGCTGTTTATTAGTTAACTGAAAATTATACCAACTTAAATTGAAATGCGGTTAAAATCCCTAACTATGTCTTGAAAATGCACTTTTTTAAAATTAATTAATTTGTGAGTAATCCGCAATTTTTTTTATTGGAAAACTACTATTTAAGGTAAGTACTTTTTATTGGTTTTTTAAAAAAAAATAGGAATTCGTGTGTCCGGTAAGTTCACCGGCCCCCAGATTTGTTTTGAGAGGAATATGTTTAGGATCTATAACATATTCGAACTCTATTCAATTTGGCAGTAGGCCAATTTTAAGGAATTTTCTGTCTATATTCATTTAAAATCTATTTCATAATAAAATTACCAATAATACATACAGGGTGGGACGTCTAAGACTTATCAGCTGGTTTTTGGAGATCATAAGAGGTATAAATATGATTTTTCTAAGCATACTAGACTAACAAAACTAAATTTCATAAAAACAAAAGACCTCCACTACGTGTTGTTTTATATTTAGTCATACAAAGACAAATTTAGCAAACAAAAATTAGTCGGAAACGTAAAAATTTAAGAGTCCATTAAATTTACTTTTTCTACGACCTAGTTACTAGTTAGTGCTTATTTTCCATCCGTTGCCTATGACAACGGTTGGAAAGTGACAATCAGCTGTCAGAAAATTATCAAACGTCACACACATAACCTCAAATTGACAAACTAATTTTAAGATAATTTTTGCGCTTTTTTGATGTTTAGGTGTTTGGTCGTAGGAAAAATAGTATACGCACCTGGACGCAAACCATTTCAGTGCACTAAAAACTAGGTTCGGGTACTCGGTGCGTAATATACTACTATTGATTAATATTATTTTTCTATTTTGCGACTCATAATCACACGCATTTTGCGTGTTCTTATAGGCCCATAAGAGGTCTCTACTTTTTTTTCTTTTGGGTTGGCAACATGCAAAAGCCTATCTCTTGACGTTTTGTCAAGTCGATTTAAAGTTTAATTTTTTACAAAATTTTGTGTTTGGGTTATTTTTTACCGTGTTAAAATTGTGGACTGGTTAATTACAGTAAAAAAAAATGACTGTAAAATATATCAAAATATCATTTGTTTTTAGAATTTTAAACATAGTGTAAACTGTAATGACAACCCAAACAAAAATCCCTAAATCAGTCATCAATTTAAATGTAAGTTTTTTAAATTTTAGAGCAAAATAGACAAAATTGTATAAAGCACTCGTTTCATAACACGTTTTTAGAGCACTAGTACTTTAGAAAAACGTATGTTATGAAACTAGTACTTTAATATACTATTTTTTTTACTACTAGCTTTAGAACATACCATTATTTATCATGTTTTCAGACTGTAAAATCAATTTTTTTCACCTATAGCAATAATTTTTTCTCTCCTAAATTTTATAAACAATTGATTTCTGTCACTTGTTTCAGTTCTTTGTGCAATCTTTACTAATTAAACTCAAGAAAAGAGCTTGAAATAACTTTTTATTTATTAAATATAATTAATTATAATTATTACCAATTAATACAATCAATAATTGGCTAATTATGAAAAAAAAATAAAAAAAAAATAAATTTTTAAAAGTCAATTCAAAGTATTTATTTGAGCAAATGTCATTGATCAAGGCTACTTGATTTTTATGAAAATTTCAAGAAATATCATTTCTGTTAATAATTTACTTTTTTTATTATTATTTGAATAATGGTTATTTATGGTACTAGTGGGTAAAGTAAGATATTGCCCATGAGAAAATTAACCTGCAAGGCGTCAGCCAAGCAGGTTAATTTTCGAGAGGGCAATATCGGTTTACCCATGAGTGCCATACAAGGTTTTATCCAATAAATAGCTTAGGAATTCATATTTTTATTAAAAATTTTAATGACATTTACAAGAAAATAATTTGACAAGTGACAGTTGAGTGGGTAAAATAAATAATTATCCACTCAATAAAGTAAAAGCCACGCGGGGGTTATTATTGAGTTTATCTATTTAAAATAAAGCTGGTAATTGTCTTATTATCTGTATGTATTGGATAAAAATAGTTAAATAGTGCTAGTAGTGAAAAAAGTAATATATAAACTATAGTGGACAAGACTATTATAGCCTCGCCCTACGCTCGTCTATAAAAATTCGCGTAGATTTTCAAGTAAAAAGTCGGAAATGAAAATTTGTTAATTTTAAAAATTTCTTACTGTGTTTTGATTAAGTTTGCAGTTTTTTCTATTGACAATCTTTTAAAAATTGTCAATTTTGTCAACTGGACTTTTGTTAGAAAAATACTTTAGGAACATCATTGATTCTTGTAGAAATCTTAGAATGTTTTAAAAGGTTTCTAGTATGTAGATTTTACATTTGCGGATGTTGATTAAAAAATTTGCAACTTCCGCACGGGGGTACCCTTTATGATAACGCCAAAAAACAGCTGGAAAGTGTTAAACGGCCCGCCCTGTATATGAACTTTGGTGCAAAACTAGTTTATGTATCAAAATAATATTTATAGATCATATTTTAAATATGTTACCTAATTAAATCGCTACCTGTTTGGACCCTGTATAAAAACCGCACATATAGCCTTTCTAAAATTATCAACTTTTTTTTGCGAACTAAAAGTAATTTACAATAAATTATTTAGTATTTTTAGTTAGTTTTAGTTTAGTTAAATTATATTATTATACAACAATAACAGCAGCTGGACCCGTTCTCATTCATATCTGAAAATCAAATTATATTTTTTTTTAATTATTATACACGGTGTATTTGAAATAGGGTAGGAAATTTTAACAGGTTATTCTACATGATAAAATATGACAAAAAGTTCCTATAAACATATGTCTAAAATGCGTCATAAGGGAGCTACGCCCCTTTGAAATTGGCTAAAAAAATCTGTTTTTATTTAATAACTCAGGAACCCTTTGAGATATATTAACGAGGTTTTGCACGTGAATTAATCCTAATAAGGCCCATCTTTGTATGTCATTTTCACGTACTTATTTAAACCAGGGGTGTGCGAAACGGGGGGGCCTTATCAGTTTTTTGTCCCAAACTTTTTTCTGTGTAACTTTTTTGCAATTTTATTTTTGAAATATGATTCCTCAGGTCAAAATACATAAAAAAGGTACTCTTGTTGTAATACTGTAGGATTAACCGTTTTCGAGAAAAGTTCATTTGAAGGTGAAATTTCACTGTTCGAGGACGAAAAATTAAATACTAAAATGTCGAAAACCAAAATTTTAATGATGCAATGTTATTCTACATCAAAAACTAAGAAAAAAAGTTTCCATAGGTCGAAAAAACGCTTTTAAAGCTACCATAGCCCTTTAAAAATGGTGCATATTTAGGAGACCATAGCTCCACTAGGATTGATTTTTGGAAGTACCTGTATATGAGGTTTTTTTCTTAGTTTTTAATGTACATTCGCCCTGCATCATTAAAATTTTGGTTTTCGACATTTTAGTACTTAATTTTTCGTCCTCGAACTGTGAAATTTCACCTTCAAATGAATTTTTCTCGAAAACGGTTAATCCTACAGTATTACAACAAGAGTACCTTTTTCATGTATTTTGACCTGAGGAATCATATTTCAAAAATAAAATTGCAAAAAAGTTACACAGAAAAAAGTTTGGGACAAAAAACTGATAAGGCCCACCCGTTTCGCACACCCCTGGTTTAAATAAGTACGTGAAAATGACATACAAAGATGGGCCTTATTAGTATTAATTCACGTGCAAAACCTCGTTAATATATCTCAAAGGGTTCCTGAGTTATTGAATTAAAACCGATTTTTTTAGCCAATTTCAAAGGGGCGTAACTCCCTTATGACGCATTTTTAAACATATGTTTATAGGAACTTTTTGTCATATTTTATCATGTAGAATCACCTGTTAAAATTTCCTACCCTATTTCAAATACACCGTGTATTTATACAGGGTGTTTCCTAGGTACGGTACGTAACTTCATGATGTAATTCTTTACCCGAAAATAACAAAAAAAGTTCCTACAAACATATATCCTAAAACGACTCGTAAGAGAGCTAAGCCCCTTCAAAAGGGGTTCCAAAAACTCGATTTTTATTAGTAACTTAGGAACCCTTTGTGTTAAAGCATTGAGGTATTGCATGTGATCTATCTCTAATAAGGCCTATCAGCCAATGGTATTTACATGTAATTACTTTAAGCAGTGGCGTCCGAAATGGGGGGGGGATAATTACTTTTTTGCTCCAAATTTTATAGAAACTTTTTCTCTTATTTTTGTGTAAGAAATTACACCCTGAAGTTAAGTACCGTACTTAGGAATCACCCTGTATAATATTTATGTACCCAGTGGTCGTGGCGTTAGCCGGGACAAAAAATAATTGAAAAGTGCCAAAATGATTTCGCGCGCGATTGCATAAAACTTTTTCTCTATAGACTTATTGAAAATATGAAAAAAAGTCAAGATACATGAAAAATTGAAATATTTTTTTCTAAGGGGTCATTCTTTAAATACGTAACACAAATTTTTCAGTTTTAAACCTTACTCTTCCAAGTACCCCCCATAAAACGTAACGCAAAATAAGGCCATGGCCCCCTGGGCTCATACCAGGGGGGGCTGGACTTTTAAACATTAAAATAAATTTTTAAACATATTTTTAGTATTTTTTTAAATTTATTAAAGTTTATAAGTTTTATACAGGGTGATCAATAACTGGCATGCCAACATTTAACAGGTGATTCTGCATCCAAAATTATAAAAAAAGTTCCTAAAAAGGTTTCTCCGGAAATTAGCCCTAAGGGAGCTAGGGCCCTTTAAAATTGTAATAAAAATAAGGTTTTTAATTAATAACTCTGGTACCCTTTAAGCTAGAGCGACGAGCTTTTGTAAGTATACTAGTATTAATAAGGGCAATAAGTTTATGTTAATTAATTTTTTTGAATTTATCCAGAGGCGTGCCTAGACGGAAAAATGTACTTTTTTTGTTTTTTTTTTTAAATATAGATTCCGAGTAAAAATACATAAAAAATGTCCTATAGTGTAACACTGTAGGAGCAACCGTTTTCAAAAAAAAAATGTAATTAAGAGGAAGTAACATTTTGTACCACCAAAAACGTTACTTTTTAAAAGGCTATTACTTCTTTAATATTAAATTTCGGTGTTTTGGTGAAGAATACTTTTTTGCTCAGTTTTAAATGAAGAATCACCCTGCAGTATTAAAATTTTATTGGTGCATTTTTTTGGTCCCCATTCAATATGTCATCTTCGAAGGGCCGTAGCTCCCTTAGGGCTCATTTCCGGACCAACCTTTATAGAAGCTTTTTTTCATATTTTTGGATGTAGAATAACCTCTTAAATTTTGGCATGGCAGTTACTGATCACCCTGTATATTTCTTTACTTCAAAAAAATTTCATTTCTTTATAAAAGAGTTTTATTTCAAATTAGTGTCTTATTTAATTATTAATTAAGAATTAAATAATATTTATATTTATACAAGTTAGGTACAGATTTAAATATTTTGTACAAACTTAGATTTTAAGCAAAATTCAGCGTTTCGGAATAATTATACAGTGCGTGTCTAAAGTCCGCCCCCCCTTCAACTTTTGAACGACTTAAGACAACTTAAAATTTGGAACTTGTAAATAACATAACCAAAATTATTTTTTGGTATATATTTTTTAGGAGCACAATGGAGGCAAGGGGAACATTTTGTTTTAAATGGAAAGGGGGGTCGTGTGATACATAATTTTAGAAATGATTAAAATCTCTATTAGACCATATATTTTTTTAATTTTTTTTTTTGGTGTTGAATTTTAATTTATTTTTGTTAAAAAATTCGAATGTTTTGAAGTTTTGTTTGAAATTTTTATTTGTATCATTAAATTTAGTTTAAAAGAATAATTTACGTTTTTGTATCATGAAAATAATTCTTAAACGAAATTTGTTTTACTTTTTTTTAAGAAATTTTGACGACAAATCATTTTTTTTAACCCCCTCGAAAACTGTTTGCTTTAAAATGATATATTACACGACCCCTCTTTCCATTTAAAAATCACTTGCTCCCATGGGCGGAATTTGGGGGGGGGGATGCCCCCCAGCGAGATATATTAGCATAGAAATACCTTCAAAATTATATTTTTGGCGAAAGCGCAATTTTTTTCCTTATGGATGCCCCCCCCTTAAAGTGAAATAAATCCGCCCCTGCTTGCTCCTGCCTACAGTGTGCTCCCTAAACATATTAAATATATACCAAAAAATTATTTGGATTTTGTTATTTAATGTTTTAAACTTCAAGTTGATATCTTAAGCCGTTCAAAAGTTAAAGGGCGGACTTTTGACAGGCACTCTATAACCTCTTTAGTTTTTGATTTTCGCGTAGCATTTGTTAATGTTTATATTTAAGCGCCCAAAAATTATGGTAAAACTGCATAATATTGGAATGATCCCTTATACAGGGTGATTAATAACTGGCATGCCAAAATTTAAGAGGTGATTCTACATCTAAAAATATGAAGAAAGTTTTTATAAAGGTTGGTCCGAAAATGAGCCCTAATGGGGAGCCTTTGTGTATGTATATAATTTTTATTTAGTAACTTTAAACAGTGACGAGTAAAATGGTACATAAAATTCTTTACAAGAAATTCCAGAGATATTAAATAAAAACTAGGGCTCATTTCCGGACCAACCTTTATAGGAACCTTTTTTCATATTTTTGGATGTAGCATCACCTTTTATATTGGCATGTCAGGTATTTCTCACCCTGTATTTACCCACTTTGTTTTTATTTTCCCTGGGTATTTTACTAGATGTCAGAACCAAATTTAGCTGCGCTTGAAAGAAATTCTGTCTGACGTAATAATTGAAAATGACGAGTCTGCGCGGGTATAAATGCACCATGGTGCAAAAACACGATTCACTCACCGCAGTAACGAGAAGAATCTAGCACATGCGCACTGGTTTGCTTATTTTTGTTTTGACGGATGTCAAAAGTGGCTTCCGTTTAGGCAGTTGTAGTTTTATGAAATAGTTTAATTTGAGTGGGGTTACGGTGCGCCTCAGGTCCACAAAAATGAACTATATTTTTGCACTGATTTCTGGTTTTATTACTAAAACTTACTGTCTTGAATATAATTACGTGCGGAAAATCTTTTTTTTTTTGTTAGAATATATAGCAAAAGATTGTTAAAATACTCACGAATTTCTGTTTGATTTTTTTAATGGGGGCGTTGGTTTACGTTAACAATGGTTTGTTTTGGTAGTTTGCTGGTTTGGTGTTTTTTTTAATGGGGGGCGTTTTTCAGATACGATATTTCAGAATTTAGAAGGCGATATATTTTAAGAATCAAATGTTTATTAATTAAAATACTATTAAAAGCGAGTACTTTTAGCCAATTAAAAAAAAACTGTTAGCTCGCAAAGAAAAAAGTAGAAATTTTTGTAAAATTCTGCAAAAGAATGTTACATAACCTTAAAATAATTTTTGACATATGTCAAAACAAAAATAAGAAAATCAGTGCGCATGAGCTGGATTCTTCTCATTACTGCGGTGAGTGAATCGTGCAAAAACCCCCACAGACCTGTCATTTTCAATAGGTTTGAGTTGAAAAAACTTGATTACTTACTTCATAATATAAACTATGGTACAGTTCTTTTTTGCTGTGCCAGTTGCGCCCTTTTTTCCCATTCGGCCTTTCTTTGATTAAAATTTTTCGGCTCCACCACTTCATTTTCATTACCGGCCTTCTCGATAATCTCTTCGCTCTTATTGATCCACTGATCGGTCGTTTTTCTTCTGTCCGAAAAACTCTGCTGTTTTTTCACAAAACTTTCCACCACCGTTTTTGAGGGTAACATACTAACCGACCGGTTGTACGATAAAATATTGTTTGACACTGATTTTCGTAACGTCACTTCTTCTTCTTCTGCAGGGGCTATATTTTTACTCGAGTCTATTTCGTTCAAAGGCTCTTTTGAAGTCGGTTTACACTCCTTGAAAGTCGATTTAGTTTCTTCAAAGATTTCCTTTAAATTTCCTTTACTTTCTTCAAACACCATAGTTTCAGAATTTTTAATCAGATTTGATATCCTTTCTTCAACAGGCGATTCAAAATCGTTCTCCTTATCACTTGTGTTATATTTTAAATCACTTTTTGAATCATTTTCTATCATAGAATTAACAGAATCTGCATCAGAGTCCTTAATTTTTAAAGATCTTCTGGCAAAAACTTTAAGTAACTCCGGTTCATCGTCTTTTTTCCTATCTGCCAATGACTTTCTTCTCAATACAACACTTTCCATAGTCGGGCTGGATTTAGCAGATTCTGATTTTTGATCCAAGTTGTCCAGGCTGTCCTGCGAGGAAGAGTTATTCTTCATAGACTCAAGACTCATAGATCTTGTTTTCATGAATGTCTTTTTAGTGGATTCTGGAGTTATCGAAACCACTGAAGATTTCCTCGAAGAAGCTTTTTCGTTTTTAACAAATCTCGGTATCGAAGGACTTTTAGGACTTTTGGACTCGTCAGAAGAACTTTTTTCTATTATTTCCACACTATCCCTGCTAAACTTCCTCAAGTTATTTTCTTGACTTTCTGAGTCAAAAGTAAAAACACTTTTTGGACGAGTTTCAACAATCTTAGGAGATTTTATTGAAAGTATGACATTACTCGTAGGGTTCGTTTCGACTTTATGTAGTTGTTTGTTTAAAAATTCTGGTATATTTTCAATTATTTTTTCACTTGAAATGGTCTCCCGCTTCAAGTGTATTTTAGTCACCGAAACTTGACTTTCTCTCAGAGATATCTTGTTTTCGGTAGAAGTAAAATCATCTGAAATATGTTTCGAAGAAGAAAATGATTCTACGTTGCTAGTAGTAACATTACTTTTTGTTACATTACTATTACTAGTTACTTTTACTAAAGCAGTATGGCTTGGCCCTGAAATGGTTATGCCGTTAACTTCAGGAAAGATTCTTTCAGAATTTATCTCTTCTTTTATCTCCGAGTTAGTTTTTTCCTTTAGGCATTTACTATTTATTTCTGAAACAATTTCGTTCGTTATTTCTTTCACATCTTTCAAAATTTCGAAATTTAAATCTTCATTATCTTCGGTATTTAATTTAACTTTGCTCTCATCGAAGATTTTTTCGAAGCTGGAACTTTTTAGCATTTCTTCGATCTTTCTTTCTGTTGCATCGTTTGCGTTTTTGGTAAATGTGAAAGAACTATCGGTAACTTTAGGCTCTTTCAATATTTGTTCAATTTTCTTCTCAGTTTCCTCGTGCGAGCTTTTTACCACTTCTTTAAAGTTATACGAAGAATTAGACTTTGAACTTGAAGACTTAAAACTGTATGACTTCACCAACGGTTTTGATACTTTTTCTTCGTTACCAAAGTCTGTTAAGGATTTAAAGGCATTGTCAGTGGAATCGTCATCATCATTTAAGCTGATAACTTTTTGTTGCAAGGAGGTTAATCCTCCCAATTTTATCCGACGATTATCGTCGAAATGTTTTGAGGTTATCACAGATTTGGGAGATTTAGGACTTAAAGGTGGTGAATTAAAAGACTTTGTTGGACTTGCCGAAAAAATACTTCTATGCTTGAATCTTTGTTCTAACTCGAGCTGAATGGGTGATAAATTATCAGGAAAATTGTTACTTGGGCTACCTCTAGAGGTTGGTTCTATGTTAACCGGAATATCAATCGGTTGAATTCTCTGTCTTGCCGCTGCGGAATTCCGCGGCGCTGCAGTCGGTTTTGCCGTGACATTAGACGTGTCTGTTTCATTATACTGACTAACAACAGTCTCACTTTCAAATTTTTCGTATTTTGAACTGGTGTATGACAGATGTTCCTCGTGTTTTTCCTTCGACCGTTTTTTCCTCGCGCTTCTCCTCGGAAAAATCCTATCGAAGAACGATTTGTCTGTTTTGTCTTCGCCTTCTTCATCCAAAGGTTGGAAGTGTTCTTGGGATTTACTTCCGGCATTTGATTTGCTTCGGTTTAACTTGGTATCGGGGTTGCCTAGTCCTATAATCCCCGGGGGCAAAGAAGAACATTTTAATTGGCTTTCCGTTAAAACCGAAGCTCGTAAGCTGTACAACTCGGTTACTGACACTGCAAAAAAAGCAAAACATGGCATGTTATAAAGGCGAAAGCAAAGCTTAAATTGAATGCATGTGGTTAGTTTTATAGTATAAGATGAGACTATTTTCTTTCAACCAAATTAAACACTGCATGGCTAGTTTAAAAATGGTTCTAAAATATATTTTAAACATTTTGTACGTTAGATGGTTTTGCTTTCCCATTTTGAAAATTTTCAAAATTTGGTAAAAGATTGTAATCATTTTTCAAATTTTTTTTTGCGTATTTTTGCATTTTATGACGTTTTATATCGATATAAATCAATTTCAAGCTGTCCGGAAAATCTTGTAAGCACGATAACTTAAGAACGCCTTAAGTTAGAGACTTGAAATTTGGCATACAGGTATGTTACCAAAAGTTCTCGTTCGGGATTGCTTTTGGAGAACATTGGGGTGCGGCAAGGGGGGCAAATGGAAAAAAATACATTTTTTTACAAAAACTTAAAAATTGCATTTTTAAGGTGGCTGAAGTTGAATCTAATAATAAAAAATTTCTAACTCCACCTCCACCTTCGTCAAAATTGGTTTGGACTTTTTGGTTTGGTTTTTGGGGTCGACTAATATGAATCTGAGAATACAATTTATATATATGTAGTATGCTGTACTGATAAGTGAAAATACCTTACCCCTACTATGGTTTTTTTACCCCTCTTTTCTCTAATCTAAAATCGTGCTTATTATTTGCTTTTTAATTTATAAAACATAATTTATTTGTGGATTAATACGTTATAATTAAGAGGTATGTGTATTAAATATAAATTATATTCTCTCCCTAAATATCAATTCGTGATACTAGGTTAGGTACCGGTGCTTTTTTTTTCAAATTTTACTCATATTAATCCCAATTTTTGGAAAATGCAACTCCTGCTAAAGCAGTCGTTGCATTTTCGTAATTGGGATTAATATTCGTAAAATTTATGTAAAAAACCACCGATACCTAACCTAGTATCACTTATGATATTACCCCTGATAATATTTTTTTTCTAATTTCAATTCTATCCCATACAAAAAAATATTATTAGACCTTAATTGTTTTTTTACAACTAGGCAAAACTACGTTGTAGTCTAAAACTAGGCAAAAAAACACAGAACTCGCGTACAGAAATTTGAGGGTATATTAAAAACCCTCTGGAAAATATGAAAAAAATGTCAAAAAAATCCATCTTCCTTCAATTCAAAAATAAGAAAGCTTTAAGTGGACCAATACTGCTGCTGATGTTAAATTACCTTTAAAAGTTGAATTTGTAGCTATGGAAGCAAATTTAATTATTGCAGGTACATATTCTGTAGGTTGACATGGTGATTAATGTGACATAAATATTTATTAATGTCAAAAAAACACCGCCGAATGGAGTGACCCTATAAAAATAAAATATTTGATAGCCTCTGTCAGTTTTGTCAAAATATAATAACCTAAAAAGATTCTAAAGTTGAAAGTCTCAAACAATGCACGCGTCAACAATTGCAAGTCCAAACCATAGTTACTAATAAGTAGGGAAAAACTAATTTGTAGGTAATTTAACATCAGCAACAGGATTGGTCAGATTAAATAGCTTCCTTTTTAATTAGTATTGAAGATGGATTTTTTTTGTTTTTTTTTTTATATTTTCCAGAGGGTTTTTAATATACCCTCAAATTTCTGTACGCGAGTTCTGGAACAGGCTGTATCTCAAAAATACGAGCTGATCGGGAAAAACGAAGAGAGCATCAAATGGGTCTAGAACCAACTAAAATTGTGTCGGCCAACTTTTAAATGTAGAGCAGTGTTATTAATTAATTAAGAAAATCTTTTAGGCGATTTTTGATTTCCCATTTTGAAAATTTTCAAAATTTCGGAAAGCCTTGTTTTCGTGAAAAAAATTTCTTTTTTTTTTGCGTATTTTTGCGTTTTATGACGTTTTATGTCGATATAAATTAATTTCATTTGGTGGCCGGTGGCCCAATGGGCAGTGTATTTTTAAAATAGCCGTGACTGGTGAGCCGAGTTACGCATGAATGTGGGGCCCAGTAGACCCAGCAGTCATCTTGTCGTTGCCGCGGCGTAGGGTAAAATATTTTAATATGTATAAAATACTCCATAGAAATCAGTTTTATCTGTATACATCATATGCATGGACAAGGAAAATTGCAAACTTTTGTCAGATACTAAAATAATAATTGAAAATCAATGTAGAGCAATGTGTAGAGCTAGTGCAATATATCTACTGAATGCGCAGATACCCAAGTCCACCCTACCCCATCTTAAAAACATTCTTTTTATGAAAATTTGATGGTGAAAACACTAAATTTTTAAAAATAATGTTAAAAATGTTGTAAAGATGGGGCAGGGTGGAATTATTTTAATGCGCACTGTAAGCTGAAAGTTTATGAGACATTTGGACCAGCTATACATCATGTACTAGATTTCATCTGAGATTTCATAATTTTTGCCAGTAATCTTAAATAATAATATTTATTTACATAAAAAAATCTGTAATTAGTACAATCAAATTAGAATAAAAAACAACAAATAGCAGAAAAATTAATATAATTTTGATATCTTGGAATTATGTTTTAAAGAAGGTATAGATTAAGAGCCCTAGCACCCCTTCCTGAACGGTAGGCACCCCCTAAACGGGACGCGTTGCTGGTTTATCTCTTTTTTTCTCCCAAACCATTGATCTGACGAAAAAAAATCACTGAACCAAAACAAAACACTTATAAAATTCTGTACAAATCAATTTTTTTTAATAATGCACAAAACCCAAATTACATCGGTACTAGTGCTAGTAAGAGTGCCGATGTATTGAAATCTTCGCCTTCTGTCTGTCCGTCTGTCTGTCTGGGTGTAAACTCTAACTACATTTCTACATGAGATATTGACTTTTTAGCGGTTTTTTGCATATTGTTTCTTATCGTATTAGATTTTGGGGGTAAACGATTGGGGGTAAGGGGGTAAAAATAGGGTAAAACTCCTATTTTTAGCGTTTTTTGTTTATAATTAAGGCAATTATTATTGTATTTGGTTAATTTAGCACTTATATAAAAGATAATTTTAAATTGGTCAAAAAATGTTATAAACAACGTTTTCCTAAAACGCATTGTTTTCGAGATATTGGCGTTTAAAGCAGTAAAAGGTTTTTTTAGCATATCTCACATATTTATAACCCGATTTCAAAAAATTATATTTTAAATAAAAGCTCTTTTTAAGCCCTATAAAAAATGTTATATACAGTGTTTTGCTAGAATATAATGTTTTAAAGATACAGAATTTAAAATCAAACAAAACACCTAGTTTGAAATTTGCAAACTAGATGGCTCTAGTGTACAATAGTGCCGATGTTTTGACAGGGTGCTTGCAACGTTTCATCTAGTTTACCTTTGATATGGCGCGGGAAATTAAGGGTAGTTTTTTGCACTTTTTAAATAATAATGGTCCGCAAAAAAAATTGTACAAATTTCTGCTCTAAATACCTATTTTTCCTCAAGCATAGCAAGTCTACTATCGTGAGTTCGATTCTCACTGGCGCCGATTTGCCTTTTTCAGTTAATTAATAATTGAAATTTGGCGAAGGCGATAAGTGAAACGGACACTCCCTAGAAACTGGTTCGAAAGTCAGTATAAGCCGGTGGTTCCCTCTACTACTAGCCCACACAAGTCCTGGACTTAGGGGATGCTTAATTAAGTAGAATAGTACGAGGTTAAACAAACATGTATGTATGTATGTAATCCCAAAATATCAAAAGTATACAGAGCGGTCCAAGTCACCCCCCCCCTCTTAACTTTTAAACCAGTTGAGATATCGACTTCAAATTTGGAACTTTTAAATAAGACAACTTAAACTATCTTTTAGCATATATTTAATACTTCAGCTCTTAAAATGTGGACAGGGGGGCATGGGGGCACATTTTTTTAAACGGAAAGGGGGTTCGTGCAATACATCATTTTAAAGCTTATAAAATTCTCCATTTAACTCCATATTTTTAAATTAAAAAAAAATTGGGTTTAAAATGGGGTTGAAAATGGGTATTAATGTCAAAATTCCTCTAAAAAAAAAACTAATAATTTTTTAAAAATGCCTAATTTCATCATAAAAAAATGTTAATTATACTTTTAAACTAATTTTAGTTGACATAAATAAAAATTTATAAAAAAAACTTAAAAAATCTAATGTTTTAGCACAAAAAATTGAAAAATCAAAACCTTAAAAAACATTTTTAAAAAATTTAAAAATGTTAGTTTAAATAGAGAATTTTATAAGCTTTAAAATGATGTAACACACGACCCCCTTTCCATTTAAAAAAATGTCCCCCCATGCCCCCCTGTCCACATTTTAAGAGCTGAAAATATGAAATATATGCTAAAAGATAGTTTAAGTTGTCTTATTTAAGAGTTCTAAATTTGAAGTCGATATCTCAACTCGTTCAAAAGTTAAAAGGGAGGGGGGTGACTTTTGGACCGTACTGTAGATATAAATTGAATAATATTATATATAAATATAGAAATATTTATTTCTACACTGCCGCACATTAAATTCCGGACACCTAAAAAATTGAGGTTTTTTAAATTCAAATATGTCGAAAACTAATTAATTAAACATTCTCTACTTTTGTTTGTTTTAAGAATGTTTAATTTTTTTTTTTTCGTATTAACAGCAACAAATAATGTACAACTGTTTCTTACCCCAACTTCTAGGACTTGCATGGTACGCCACTGCAACTGTTTATCAAATTATTAAAGTCTTTCTTATTGCCGTAGTTTTAATGAATATTTTCTTTTTTATTTTTTTTTCTTTTTTCCTTCTGGTTTAGGAGATATCAGGATTTTCCTGAAAGTTGTCATTTTTTCAGTCCACTCAAAAAGTACTAAATCAGCAGAGTTTTTTTATTTCAAGCTCATGTCTTTTACTTCTTCTTCTACACTCATGTATTTTACTTCTTCTTCTACAGTTTCTTCATCCCGGGGCAACTTTTTATTGCCGTCTGACGGAGGCATAACGGTGATTTCGCAGAACTGCCGCCGGACGGAGTGACCCTATTTTTTCTTCTAGTTTTTCAAACCCAATTTATGTTTTTGATAAACTTGATTAGAAGAAAAACGTAACTCGGTTAAGCTTCAAATTTAAATCACAGCATCAATCAAATTCATGTAGTACTTTTTAAGTTAACTGAAAAAATTACAACTTTCAGGAAAATCCTGATATCTCCTAAACCAGAAGTAAAAATGTAAAAAAATAAAAAAGAAAATATTCATTAAAACTGCGGCAATAAGAAAGACTTTAATAGTTTGATAAACAGTTGCAGTGGCGTACCATGCAAGTCCTAGAAGATGGACATACTTGTACATTATTTGTTGCTGTTAATACGAAAAAATAATTTAATCATTCTTAAAAAAAACAAAAGTAAAGAATGTTTAAGCTTCAAAACAAAAAAAGAACCAGTCAAATCCATTAATTAGTTTTCGAAATATTTAAATTTAAATAATGTTAATTTTTTAGGTGTCTGGAATTTAATGTGAGGCAGTGTATATTTGTTCTAATTTTCTCGAACTAAAAGAGGATTTACAATTGTTTAACTT
This sequence comes from Brachypterus glaber, assembly GCA_958510825.1. Lineage (NCBI taxonomy): Eukaryota > Metazoa > Arthropoda > Insecta > Coleoptera > Kateretidae > Brachypterus > Brachypterus glaber. The sequence goes on along the minus strand of OY294050.1, from coordinate 45,081,361 downwards.
AAGCAAATAAAACTAAAAATATTTTCATTAAAGTAACGTTTAGAGATTTTTCTACGACCTAGTTTAGTAGTTAGTGCTTAATTTCCACCCGTTGCCATGACAGCGGTCGGTAAGTGACAGTCGGCTGATGTTACATATCTGCTGTCAGAAAACAAGTGAACGTCAAGCACAAAAAGTCAAATTAATAAAATTAATTAATAAGTTAGGTCGTAGAAAAAATAGTATACGCACCTCGACGCAAACCTATTTCAGTGCACTTCGAGTGCTTTTCTTTACTCGGCACCGCCTTGTAAAAAAAAGCACTCTCGTACACTGAAAACTAGGTTCGTGTACTCGGTGGGTAATATATCAAACGTTTCCTTTTATTTTTGTAAGTCCCCCAGATTTTTTTTCTTTATGGATCGTTTTTTTTTTTCAAATACATAATTCTTACTAATAAACACTACTCTGATTAATATAACAAAAATGAGTTATATCTCATTTTTCAAAATCTGACAAAAAGTTTTATTATAGACAAAACAAGCTTTTCTCAAGCGGTCGTGGTTTATTGAAAATCTCGGACATTACATACAATGTAAAAAATGTAATTTTTACTTAATCGGACAAAAATTAATATGAAGTGAACCTAATTTTGTATTTTTTATGTAAAAGTTACAAGTTACAAATTAGTAGGTATTTATATTCAAAGAAATTATAATACTACATTAAAAAAAAATACTATTTAAAGCTAAGTAAGGTAAATTTATTTGAATAAAAAAGATAAAAAATTGTTATTAACCATAGTGACTAATATCTACCACATATTTTCTACAATATAATTTAATTTAAATTAAATAAAATATATCTGAAAGAATTGTTACGGTAAAAAAACACTCTTGAATAGAGAAAATTGTAAGAATTAAGTTGACTACTAAAAACTTAATTTTGATATACACGGTGTATTTGAAATAGGGTCCGAAATATTAAGGGATGATTCTACATCATAAAATATACCAAAAAGTTCCTATAAACATATCTTTATCTCAAAGGGTTCCTGAGTTATTAAATAAAATCAGAATTTTTTAGCCACTTACGACGCATTTTTAGACTTATGTCTATAGGAACTTTTTGTCATTTTTTCTGATGTAGAATCACCTCTTAAAATTCTGGACCGTGTTTCAAATACACCGTGTATATTTAGTGGTTATACCACAATTGAGTGATGTGTTCACCGTGTATGCCGTGAGTAATAATAACAATTTTTACAACTTTAACAATTAGGTATAAATTTTTTTTATTGTAAACTTTTGGAAAACACATTTTTAAAAGCATTGAAAAGCAATAAAACATTTACCTCTTGTGACATTATCTGGGGTCACACTTCTAACAGACGACTCCTCATTTACTTCCGGTGTAGCTGGCAGTGCTGTTAATATCTGCAAAAAATATTTTAAACAATGCAAAAAAATATATAAAAAACAAATCAAAAACAATGGCGATTTCTCCCGTTAGATAGACAGGGACAAAAGTTCTACCCAAAATGATAGAAGACATACATACACTCCCACTTCCACCCAACCAAACAAATTCTGTATTTGTTCTTTGTTGAACAAATACAATATTTACTTGGCCGGGCGAAAACTGTAACTATATTATTTTAATTAAAGAAATTACTGGCGCCATCTAAATTTCTGTAGAATTATCTTCAGATTCACATTAGCTATGTTCGTTCGTGCCGCTCAGTGCTACACTTTCCGGCCAACCAAATAAATACTGTATTTGTTGTATGAAAAACAAATACAGTATTTATTTGGTTGGCTGGAAAGCGTAGCACAAATGAGATAGAGATAGGGTAGACGTCTTTTGTTTCATAATTCTAATTGTAGAGATCTCCATTGACCTCTCCGCCTAGATTTTTATCGAAAACAATCCCAATGACAAATAATTTGAAGAACAAGATAGCCAGCCTTACATAGGCACGATAATCCTGAACAGATATGAACTTTTTTTATAGACTTGTCAACGAAAATCCAGAGTTAATTCTGTTAGTAGAATGTCTCCACATTATAAAACCATCAACAGTAAAATCTGAGGTGCACGGTTTCAGGAGATAATGGTCTTAATACCTTAGCGGAACAAAAACGTTAAAATTTGTGTTTGCGCTTTATAATTTTAAAATTGTCATTAAAATGTCAAAGATGACAATTAAGTACTTATAAACGCAACGACTTTGTTCCGCTAAGAAAAAAATCATCTTTAGATAATGAGTAAGTACGTAGAGTTGGTGTGGAGTAGAGATGTTATGGAGTAGAGATATTGTGGAGTAGACAAAAGTAGAGTAGAGATGTTAATATGCCTTATTGGAGAGTAGATATGTTACGGAGTAGGGGTTTTGTGGAGTTGGGATGTTATGGAGTAGGGATGTTAGGGAGTAGGGAAATTGAGAGTAGATATGTTAGTCTACCAGCAGTTTCCATACCTGATTCTTTTTTCTACGAGGAGCTCCATGAGTTTTCTTTGGTTTGACAGACACTTTGTGGTGGGCAGCATCGTGATTTAAAGGGGCAGAAATTGACGGACTTCCTAATTCCATGCCCGAATCTAAATGCAAAAGAACAAACATTTTAAAAACATCAAATCTAAATTGGGAGGATTGGTGTAGTGGACTACCGCGTCGTACTTGGCGAGTTTACTACACAAATAGCGTGAGTTCGATTCTCACCGGCGCCGATTTTCCTTTTTCAGTTAATTAATAATTGAAATTTGGCGAAGGCGTAAGTGAAGCGGATACTCCCTATAAGTTGGTTCGAAAGTCAATTAAAGCCGGTGGTTCCCTCTACTACTAGCCCACACAAGTCTTGGACTTAGGGGATGCTTAATTAAGTAGAATAGTACGAGGTTAAACAAAATGTAAATGTAAAATGTAAAAATGCAAAAGGACAGACATTTTAAAATTTAATCCAAAACCTAATTATAAAGACCCTGTTTACAACCGTGTCTTAATGTGACGTTTTCTGTCAAGAAAAAGAGTGGATAATAATTAAAATGTAGGGAAAGTGCAAACCCGCAAACGTCCCTGGTAGAAAAGTACACAAATCTAACTTAACATAACATTAGATTAGTGACATTTTTATGTTTAGTCTCAAACGTTATAAAATATATAAATCCAACCTTAAAAACTAACGTTTGACAAAAACGTTATAAAATACATAAATCTAACGTTAGTTTCCCAACTAAATTCTAACCTTTTACTAACCTTATACTAACTTTAAATATTTTTTAAATTTCCAATATTAATACGTAAGCTATAGTAGAAAATACTCATTTCAGACAGCTATGTGCCTAGGTTTGATAATTATTTATTATTTCTATAATAAGTTTAAAAAAATATCCCCCAAAAGTCAAAATTATAGTAAGTCTGGCAACGCTGTATAAATAAATATTTAATAAATATAAAGTTTTTCTGAGAGGTAACCGTATTTATCGAAGTATAACAGAACATTACACGAAAAATATTTAGGGCCACCTAAAAAGATGGCTATTTTATAAATAAATGTAACGAAATTATGATTAAAAATATTATGATTGCTAAAATACATTAAGATTTATTTATATGAACAAATTTGTCTCCAGCTGCCATTTTATGATGCAGGTAGAAAAGTCCAAACGTATTTCTAACTTAAAAATCTAACGTTAGATTAACGTTTGTAACTAACCTTTGATTCTAACGTTAAAAATCGGGACATTTGCACATATTTTATAACGCAATTTTATACAGTTTTCTAACGTTAGAAAAACGTATAGAATATAGATGTGTTTTATAAAATAAATTACGCAGTATATTCGCACATCCAATAGAGGAAATGCGCCTAATTTCGGATGGTTTCCAAATTTCGGATAGTAGTGTATTTAAGATACTGTCTGCAAAGGTAAACAGAAACCTACTTTTATGTGAAGCCAAAAGTCAAACTAAATCCGTCCTGTAATATGATAACGGTAGAGCTTCTCCCCTTTAAATGGCAGCACAAATCGTTTATATTGCAAATGGCAGTTTTGTGCTCAGTTGCATTATTATGCTTGTTTATTTTATAAATAATCGTTATAAAAGTTCGTGATTCTGTCTTGGGTAAGTTATGATGTTAGTTAAGTTGATCCACTATTCATAATTAAGCAATTTGAAAACGTAAACATTCTACAAATTTCTAATCTAAAAAGCAGAAAGTTACCTAATTTCGGATAGACCATTTTTGTGCATTTGATTCCCAATTTCGGATATCCGCAAGGTAATTATTATTCGGGATAACCAACCATTAATTATTATTTTTATAATGATACAACAAACTAAGATAAACAATTTTGAAAAAACGAAAATTACCTAAGATACTAAGATATTCGAAATTGGGAATCTAAAATTATAGTTCCTATAGTATTTCGTAGAAAATCGCTTAATGATTAAACTACGTCTTAAATGTGAAGGAATAACAAGAAACATAAGCAATGGGATCCAGATCTACTCTTGAAAAAATTTTTTCGGATATGTCCGAAATTAGGAGCCCTTTTTCAAATGCACAAAAATGCGCTGATTTTTTTTAACCGTGTTTTTTGGAAAAAATAAACTGTAATAAAATTGCTTTTATAATAAATCATGGTTCGCTATAATAAGTTGTATCTGGTTATATAAAAAAAATATCAAAAAGTAATACCGAGTATTCAATATTAAATACATTGTAAATGGTATCCGAAATAAGGCGACTTTCCTCTATTCGAATCTGTTTTCAAAATATTCACTGTGCGATTTTTAATTTACCATTTTGCTTGAAAAAACAGACCATAGTTCTCCAGCCATTTTAGTGAGCAAAGTAATTGTTTATATTTTTGTTATCCTATCAGTCACGTTTCTAGGGACAAAGTGACAAAAAGTCCAAACTTTCACTCACTCATTCAGACAGTAACTAGGATTCCTAAATGAAGTGAGACACAACTTCACACCAACTTTATGTGAAGCTGAATGTCATTCTTTTGAGTCCCTAACAATAACAATTTAAAAAATACTAAAATACAGGAACTTCAAACCCTAAAGTTTTAATGTTATTTGTAAAATTTACCATAATAATGTGGGTTTCGGTGAACTTACCGGACACAAAAAATAGGACTAGTTTTGCACTAATTTTTCCCTGTGGTACTAAAATTAACAATTATAAATAAAATTAGATGCGGAAAACGTTGTTTTATTACTAAAAAATAACTTACATGTAGAAAAATGGTAAATAATAATTAATTTTATGAACCGCCATAATATTGCTGACATATTTCACGTGTGTATTGTGTGTTGATTTAAAGTGTTTTCTTGTATTATTCGAAATGATTTCTTGTTTGAAAAATTAACAATATTTTTGCACTGATTTTTGGTTTTATTACTAAAACTTACTGTTTTGAATATAATTAGGTGCGAAAAATTCAGTTTTTTGTTTTGTGAGAATTTTTAACTTTGGTTTACGTTAACGTTGGTTTAAGTTAATAGGAGAAGTTGGTTTACGTTAAAAATGGTTTGGTTTGGTAAATTGCTGGTTTGGTGTTTTTTTTTTAATGGGAGGCGTTGCTTTACGTTAACAATGGTTTGGTAGTTTGCTCTTTTGGTATTTTTTTTTTAATGGGAGAAGTTGGTTTACGTTAACGTTGGTTTACGTTGGTTTTGTGTTGTTTGGTGTTTTTTTTTATAATGGAGGAAGTTGCTTTACGTTAACGTTACATTTTTTGTTAAAATTTGTACTATTATTTTAAATAAAATAAATGTACAAACTGACAACGCTGTTTATTAACTTAAAATTGTACCAACTTAAAGTGAAATGCGGTTAAAATCCCTTTGTTTTAAAAATGCACTTTTTTTATTATTTCTCGCTAATTTGTGAGTAATCCGCAATTTTTTTTTGCAAAAATACTATTTAAGGTACGTACTTTTTAAAACCCTTCTATT
>OY294050.1:44986044-45075208 GCA_958510825.1 Brachypterus glaber | reverse complement strand
CGGCCCCATCGACCGGCCCTCGGCTTCTAAAAACCTACTCAATCGAAAACCTTAACTTTTCGCCATTGTATTAGTTATTTATAACTATTGTTGGTCGAAATTCGCACGTTTCAAACACATTAACCCCCACCCCTATAATATAAATCCATAAACATTAAGGTTTTATTAGCAATATTTTTGGTACATCTCGTAAATAAAAACATTATCAAATTAACAGGAAGTTATGGCTTTTAGTGAGTTGTCTCTCAGATTTCATCGGTTTTACAATTAAACTGTATGCATTTTATTTATTCCACATTCAGACAATAATAACAAGTCGTGAAGATATGTAATGTCACACATTCCATTATATACTATTCACAGTAAATGGTATATTGCATTTTCCCAAATACTTAAAAAAAATAACATTAAAAAAAAAGATCTTTTCTTGAAAAAAGAAAAAAAAATTGATTTTTTTTTAAATAAAAAAAAATTCAAAATTTTTATTTTTTTTAATTTTCTTTTTGCGAAAAGCGAAAAAAATTTTAAAATTTTTTTTTCAAAAAAAAAAAAAAAATTAAAAAAAAATAAAAAATTTTGAATTTTTTTTTTATTTTTTTTTTTTTGAAAAAAAAAATTCAATTTTTTTTTCTTTTTTCAAGAAATGATCTTTTTTTAAATGTTATTTTTTTTTCTTTTTTCAAGAAAATATCTTTTTTTTATGTTATTTTTTAAAGATATTTTCTTGAAAAAAGAAAAAAGATTGAATTTTTTTTTCAAAAAGAAAAATCCAAAACAAAAACAATTTTTAAAATTTTTTATTTTCTTTTTGTGAAAAACGAAAAAATTTGAAATTTTTTTTTTCAAAAAAAAATCATTTTTCATTTTTTTTTTAATTTTCTTTTTGCGAAAAACAAAAAAATGTTGAAAAAAAATTGAAAATTATGGTTTTTTTATTTTTTAAAAAGTTTAACCCCTCATAACTTTTTTGTTTTTGGGGGAATATTTAAAAAAACAATAGGGATCTTCTCCTCATAGAAGTTGATTTTTCCTGAAAATTTCGAGTCGATCGGATTATTCGTTCTGGAGTTATCGTGTCCACAAAAATCGTGACATCGGACGGACGGACAAAGTTTCTTATTTTTTTATGAAACACATTTGTATCGAAGAATTTTTTATCTAGGACGTTTTTTGGCGATTTTGGAAAATTCGAAAATACCGTATAATATTATTCTAGCGCAGGCGCTTTGAATAATATAATAATTATTATAATAAAAAAAAATAAAACAGATTTTTATTGATTGAATTAATTATAAATATTTATATTGATTGATATTATTTCAAACTGCGACATTTTCTATTAAAAAAAAGTATATTAGAAAAAGATCTATCTAGTATTTTTTTAATTTCATCTAAAAATAGAAAAAATTGAAAATTAAAAAAATTCCCATTTTACATAGAGGACCTTCAGAATGAAATTTTGAATCAAATCTCAATTTCGTGTGCTAAATATTTGTGTGCTATATGTATATTTGTTGTTACGAGGGAATTATGGAGAGTTACTGTGATTACACGAAAAGAAATTAGTGGGCTCTGCGCTATACATTATAAGATATTTGGTAACAGTGGCAAATTATAGTGATTTAAGCTATAGATTATAAGGGACACAATAACTAATAATGTTAAAAATAAATTGGAAACGATTATATATATTACAGACACGATTATATTTATTACAGGCACTATTATAAATTTACAGAAATTTTATTATATTATAAAAATTATTAGCACGGACAATAATTAAATCTATTTAAGCTATAAATGCCATACTATTTGTTATATTTTATTATTCACTAAACAATTAAAGTATTTCATATAAATTTTTACACTGACTGCCATAATTGTAAGAGAAAGCCTTGTATTTATATAATAAGCGATTATAATTTGCTTGGTATGTGTGTTATAGCGCTCCTAGCTATAATTTTTTTTTCCGTGTAGGATTTTACTTTTACACCAACAGATTTGCAGAATATTGTACTCAAGTGATCTGTGATCTTGTAAGGTGACTTATTATTATATAACTAGTACTTAACGAATGTAAACCTATTACATCGGCGCTTAGTGCTACTAAGAGTGCCGATGTATTGAAATCTTCGCCGAAAAGTCAAAATCTTTGACCAAGTTTTTTTTTCACATTTATCGACGTTTTAGACCATTCTGAGTCGAAATCAGTAAAAAAAATTTTTGCGTCCGTCTGTCTGTCTGTCTGTCTGTCTGTGTGTCTGTCTGTCTGTCTGTCTGTCTGTCTGTCTGTCTGTCTGTCTGTCTGTCTGGGTGTAAACTCTCTAACTCCATTTCTACATGAGATATAGACTTTTTTGCATATTGTTTCTTATCGTATTCCGAAGAGCTGATTAGATTTTGGGGGTAAACGATTGGGGTAAGGGGGTAAAACTCCTATTTTTAGCGTTTTTTGTTTATAATTAAGGCAATTATTATTGTATTTGGTTAATTTAGCACTTATATAAAAGATAATTTTAAATTGATCAAAAAATGTTATAAACAACGTTTTCCTAAAACGCATTGTTTTCGAGATATTGGCGTTTAAAGCAGTAAAAGGTTTTTTTTAGCATATCTCACATATTTATAACCCGATTTAAAAAAATTATATTTTAAATAAAAGCTCTTTTTAAGCCATATAAAAAATGTTATATACAGTTTTTTGCTAGAATATAATGTTTTAAAGATACAGAATTTAAAATCAAACAAAAGACCTAGTTTGAAATTTGCAAACTAGATGGCTCTAGTGTACAAATTTTAAGCTTCCATTCATTTGTTTTTAAAATCAATCAAAAATTGTAATTAATAAGTTCAACTTGCATCCAAGTAAAAACATATTTTTATTATTAATTTTAATTATATATTAAGTGTACAAGAAAAGCTAAAGTTTAATATAAATATTATACAAGTTAGTTTGTGCAGTGAGGAGTAGTAGTAAAATTGTAATTATGTTATGCTACCCTGTTCTAATACCATGTTATTAGTTTTCCCAATAGTGCCGATGTTTTGACAGGGTGCTTGCAACTTTTCATCTAGTTTATCAATAAAAATGTATAGCTCTCACACAGATGGTTTAACCAAGTAGTTAAATAAACTCACAAAAATTGATATTAACTGTATAATATACACTGTAAATTGTGATATTAAATATATTTTCACCATAATTCACCAATTTTAAAACATAACTATACATTTCAATTGTGAAAGAAACTAAAATTATTGTCTGCCTTCATCAAAAGCAGATTTTCGTTACCATCTAACGGTACCTACTACCTTCAAAAATAAATTAATAAATTTAACGCTCTTTTGACTGCACTATCTGTTCACGTGAAACCGTAAAAGTGTAGGTACAGAAAACACATTTCAAAATTAATTTATTAAAAAAAAAAGGTTAAAAAGTACATACACGGTGTATTTGAAATAGGGTAGGAAATTTTAACAGGTGATTCTACATGATAAAATATGACAAAAAGTTCCTATAAACATATGTCTAAAAATGCGTCATAAGGGAGCTACGCCCCTTTGAAATTGGCTAAAAAAATCGGTTTTTATTTAATAACTCAGGAACCCTTTGAGGTATGTTAACGAGGTTTTGCACGTGAATTAATCCTAATAAGGCCCATCTTTGTATGTCATTTTCACGTACTTATTTAAACCAGGGGTGTGTGAAACGGGGGGGCCTTATCAGTTTTTTGTCCCAAACTTTTTTCTGTGTAACTTTTTTGCAATTTTATTTTTGAAATATGATTTCTCAGGTCAAAATACATAAAAAAGGTACTCTTGTTGTAATACTGTAGGATTAACCGTTTTCGAGAAAAGTTCATTTGAAGGTGAAATTTCACGGTTCGAGGACGAAAAATTAAATACTAAAATGTTGAAAACCAAAATTTTAATGATGCAGGGCGAATGTACATTAAAAACTAAGAAAAAAACCTCATATACAGGTACTTCCAAAAATCAATCCTAATGGACCTATGGTCTCCTAAATATGCACCATTTTTAAAGGGCTATGGTAGCTTTAAAAGCGGTTTTTCGACCTACATGTATGGAAACTTTTTTTCTTAGTTTTTGATGTAGAATAACATTGCATCATTAAAATTTTGGTTTTCGACATTTTAGTATTTAATTTTTCGTCCTCGAACCGTGAAATTTCACCTTCAAATTAACTTTTCTCGAAAACGGTTAATCCTACAGTATTACAACAAGAGGACCATTTTTATGTATTTTGACCTGAGGAATCATATTTCAAAAATAAAATTGCAAAAAAGTTACACAGAAAAAAGTTTGGGACAAAAAACTGATAAGGCCCCCCCGTTTCACACACCCCTGGTTTAAATAAGTACGTGAAAATGACATACAAAGATGGGCCTTATTAGGATTAATTCACGTTAACATATCTCAAAGGGTTCCTGAGTTATTAAATAAAAACCGATTTTTTTAGCCAATTTCAAAGGGGCGTAGCTCCCTTATGACGCATTTTTAGACATATGTTTATAGGAACTTTTTGTCATATTTTATCATGTAGAATCACCTGTTAAAATTTCCTACCCTATTTCAAATACACCCTGTATACCCAACATAGACGTAACTAGTGGGGGGGGGCTTAGTTCCCCCAAATTTTGTTAACCCCCCCCCCCCAAATCAAACTATAAAAGTAAAATTACACATATATTATTTTTTTTACATACACGGTTATTCAAAAATAAGTTCGAGAAATTTAAGAGGTGATTTTACGTTAAAAAATATGAAAAAAAGTTCCTATAAAGGTTGGTCCGGAAATGAACCCTAAGGGACATATTGAATGGGGAACAAAAAAAAGCACCAATAAAATTTTAATGCTGCAGGACAATTCTTCATTTAAAACTAAGCAAAAAAGTATTCTTCACCAAAACACCTGAATTTAATATTAAAGGAGTTATAGCCTTTTAAAAAGTAACATTTTTAGTGGCACAAAATGTTACTTCCTCTTAATTGCATTTTTTTTTGAAAACTGTTGCTCCTACAGTTTTATACTATATGACATTTTTTATGTATTTTTACTAAAGAAATCTATATTTATTACAAAAAAAAAAACAAAAAAAGATACACATACAAAAGAAAACGAGGGGCTGACCGCGAGGAAATCTTTTGTACAAGCCAGAGGAACTCATTAGGAACTCTGGAGGAACTCTAAAGAACTCTGGAGGAACTCCGAGGAACTTCGGCGGAACTCCCGAGGAACTCTTTGCAAAAAGGAACTCTTTTGTACAAATTTCAGACGCGGTCAGAAACAATTATTACTTATTACCCATGCCGATTAACGTTTATATTTTCAAACTAGATGAGCCGTTACAAACGCCCTACCCTTGGGCGCCAATTTTTGTTTTTGTATGGGCGCCATGTTTGGTAGAAACCGTCAAAGCTTTTTTCTTGTTGAAAGTAAATTTGGGGCGCCATTTTTTATTTGAAGGGTCGCCAAGTTTGGTAGTAACCATAGTAGCTTTTTTTCATGAAGGTAAGGTAGTGCTTGCATAGCGGTAATTTCTACGGCTTATTTGCCAAAAATTAACCCTTCCAGAGAGGAACTCTTAAGGAACCTAGGAGGAACTCTGGAGGAACTCCGTGGAACTCCGAATGAACTCTGAGGAAGTCTTTGCAAAAAGGAACTCTTTTGTACAAATTTCAGACTTGGTCAGCCCCTCGAAAGAAAATCTTGTCCAAAAAAAACATGATTTCGGTCGTTTGGATCGACTTAAAAAAAAACGGGATATTATTTAGTATTGAAGTCGCTATAGCCCAAACTAGAATTTTTTGTAACCAAAAATCAACGAAATGGCGGACGATTTTTCAAAAACTTTCAAAAAATTTCAAAAAAACGATTTTTTTAAATATAAATAAATATACCTACAAAAGTTCACAATGATATCGAGGACTTCATAACATAGAGGCGTATACGCCATTTTTTTTGTTTTTGAGATTTTGATGGTTTTAGGTTTGGTTTATTAAAACAAACTATCAAAACCTCAAGAAAAAAAAATGGCGTGTACGCTATTTTATGAAGAACCGATACCTTTCTTCTTTATAAATAAAAAAAATGTTTAAAAAAATGAAGGTAGAAAGACCCCTTAACAATAGTATTATTCTTTTTGTCCATAAATACGAAAAATTAGCTAATTAGAAACTATGACAAAAAGAAAATTTAATTATTTGGCGTGAAATTAAAATTTTATTCATGTGCCATTTAAAGCTAGCCTTCTGCTATGCATGCAGTGTCAATTGGTTTGGCGCAAAAACACGGTTTTCTTGAATGAGGTTAACAAACAAACTAAAATGACAATATAATTATTACTATAACACTGCTCTACAAAAATAGATTTTTTTTATTTGCCGGGGAGCTTTTAGTTGCGTCTGGCGTTACAGGGTGCCCCAGAACTCGCGTCCAACATTTTAGGGACACATAATATATCAAAAAATATGAAAATGGACTTACGGGAATGGTAAAATTGGCACCGATTTAAGTATTTTTATTTTTTACTTTTTAAAGACATAGAAGTCGATTAATTTTTTTGCGAAAAGTTTTTATTATAAGGATCAACTCTAAAAAAAAAAAAAATAAATAAATAAAAATATTGAAAATTTTTTTTAACTTTTTTTAGAATTTTTTTTTATTATTTTTTTTAAATTAATTAAAAAAACATATTTTTGTTAACTATTAGTTTTTTGAAAAGAGAAACAGTTTTCAAAAAATAAAAATTAAATCCTTCTTCATGAGTCATGGACTTTTTATTATTATTAACATCGTCGACATGACATTCCGCTTGGTGAACAATAGATTAAAGTGTCTCTTTACTTGAAAAAAGAGTTTTTTTTAATTCTAATTTTTGCATGCCCCCGGTAATGGCTAATTCGATCCGACCCGTGGACCTAAGACATGCAATGCATAAACTACGGTTGTATTGTAGATGTAAGACTGTAAATTTTCTTGTATTTAAGGAGTCCTTAATAAGGACATAAGTTTACGAATTTTTTCTTTTTTAAGACCGATTAAATCGATCAAAACAAGTTATATTTTTTGTTTTATGTGTCTTAACCTCGGGTCGGATCTAGCCATTACCGGGGGCATGCAAAAATTAGAATTTTATTAAAAAACTCTTTTTTCAAGTAAAGAGACACTTTAAACTATTGTTCACCAAGCGGAATGTCATGTCGACGCTGTTAATACTCAGTGTCATGGTCCATGACTCATGGAGAAGGACTTATTTTTTTTATTTTGAAAAGGGAAACAATTTTCAAAAAACTAGATGAAAGGTTGCAAGCACCCTGTCAAAACATCGGCACTATTGTACACTAGAGCCATCTAGTTTGCAAATTTCAAACTAGGTGTTTTGTTTGATTTTAAATTATGTATCTTTAAAACATTATATTCTAGCAAAAAACTGTATATAACATTTTTTATAGGGCTTTTATTTAAAATATAATTTTTTAAAATGGGGTTATAAATATGTGAGATATGCTAAAAAAACCTTTTACTGCTTTAAACACCAATATCTCGAAAACAATGCGTTTTAGGAAAACGTTTTTTGTAACATTTTTTGACCAATTTAAAATTATCGTTTATATAAGTGCTAAATTAACCAAATACAATAATAATTGCCTTAATTATAAACAAAAAACGCTAAAAATAGGAGTTTTACCCTATTTTTAACCCCTTACTCCCAAGCGTTTACCCCCAAAATCTAGTCAGCTCTTCAGAATACGATAAGAAACAATATGCAAAAAACCGCAAGTCGATATCTCATGTACAAATAGAGTTAGAGAGTGTACACCCAGACAGACAGACGGACGCAAAAATTTTTTTTACTGATTACGACTCAGAATGGTCTTAAACTTCGAGAAATGTGAAAAAAAACGTGGTCAAAGATTTTGACTTTTCGGCGAAGATTTCAATACATTGGCACTCTTAGTAGCACTAAGTGCCGATGTAAATTAAAGTACTTCTCTATGAGTCATGGACCATGACACTGAGTATTAACAGCGTCGACATGACATTTCGCTTAGTGAACAATAGTTTAATGTGTCATTTACTTGAAAAAAGAGTTTTTTAAAATTCTAATTTTTGCATGCCCCCGGTAATGGCTTCTTCGATCCGACCCGTGTTTATAAAACATTATACTGTAAGATAGAGATAAATATCTACACGGTAGTCCTGAATTAAATTTAAGTTTCAAAGAATGGTCAAAGCAAGCAATCAGTGGATATTTATTAGCAGAAGGGTGTTTAGGCTATCATAAGCATCAGCTACAGATCGTTTTCGGAAGACACTGTTAAACGTTCTTGGTTTGGTTTGGTTTTTTTACAATTTTAGTTATAATTTATGAATTTATACATCAGATCTAGTAAAATTTGTCCGTAGAATCCGAATCCGTTTACATAAGAGCTATCACGAAAAAAAAATGCAAATACAAAAATCAGTTTTTGCAATCTTCCATCACACAAAACTGTCAAAAACTGATTTTTGTATTTGCATTTTCTTCGAAAACAAAAATCGACAGAGCAATTCTGAGAACAGATTCGGATTCTGCGGACAAAATTTTACTAGATTTGAGATACATATAAATTCATAAATTATATCTAAAATTGTAAAGAAACTATGTAACGATATAAATCGTCACTTTGTAATATAGCAAGGGTTAATTAAACTATTCGTTTACTTACGTTATAATTTATGTTTATTTTGTATATAAATAGTTACGTACGTACAGAACTATTTTGTATCTGGGACTATTTTGTAGCAGGAACTGAATTCTAACCATATAAGTCTCTATTCCATAGTTCTACCTGAAAATAACATAAAGAAAACATAATTAGAATATGATTTTTAATAATAAAGAATCATATGACTTATTTCTCTATAATACATTTGTCTATGGACTTACCTGGTTTTTATATGTTTCAGAGTCTATTGAGGGTTGGATTTCACTGGCTTTCATTTGTAGCTTGTTTCTCCTGGAAAGTTTCATATGCTTATTGCTTCGGGATAATCCAGAATTTGTTGAAAATAGTTTGCTGGAACTGCTCACTTAGATTCAGTATTTTGTTTATACTTAGTTCACAGGACACTTAGTATTCTGTTCGTATTTTTATTAGTTTTGCTGATAAACAATAAGTATTGTTTATATTTGTTTCTTAGAGTAATATTTTGAGGTTAGATATCACTAATACGGATTTATTAGGAAATAGTCTTTTTGTTATTATTTTTGGTGTAGTTTTCGTTACCTTTATTAGGAATCCTATACGGTAAAACTGTAGTTGATAATGACTTGCATAGATGTCGCTAATAGTTCAGAAATAGTATTTTATTGACCTGAAGGGTTCATACCGGTTGATAAGGTCGATTTTCGCTCCTTCTTGATGCAACTCTGTACAATGGTGGTGTCATTTTGACGAGTGTTTATTTTCTGTAATCATCGAAGTAATCCTTCATGTATTTTTATTTAAAGTTAGTGAAAATGAATATTTAAACAATGCGGAAGATATTATAACTGTTATTTTCTACAATTACGCATTTATAACGTTTCGATGGACATCGAAGACTTAGAATGACACGTAAGTTAAGTTTTTCTGTTTCTTAGAATATTTCTGAGATATAATTATTGTTTTAGCACCATTATTACTACATTAATTAATTACCATTAATTACTCACCATTTCTATACCATTAATATGGAATTACATTAATTTAAGTTGAAGTTTATTATGGTATATTTGATATACAAGTTCTCCGCATGGAGTGATGTTCTGTTGGAACATGGTTCTGTATTTTTCGGCATAGATAAATTCTATATGACCGTCTAGCAGACAATTTTATATTGGACATAATTTTCAAAAGCATATTTAATCCCGGACAACATTTTCAATCGTACATTTTATCCTGGAAGATAATTTTTCCAAAGTAGATGGGACAGCCTATATTTTTTTTTCTTTCATTTGAGAAATGAATTCATCAGCATAGGGGAGACTTGCACAGATGGAGACGATGGAATTCATACCTCATGGATTTTGCAGAAACCAGCTAAGTACTCATTCTGAAAACTTTTGAAAGCAATATTTCATATTTTTAAATTCTTTTATTTCAATATTCTTATAACTGTAAACTTTATCAGATCTGATATAGTATTGATTAATACTATATGCCCTTCTGGCTTTTGTTCATTTTTAGGTTCTTATTTTTTTTAAAACATTTAATCTCATTTATTAATTATTAAATATCATACTTTTGATTAAATGATTTCTAATTTAAGCATGACTTTTATACACTGCAAGAAATGATTGTTGTTTACATACATTTCTTGGTGCTTGCTGAACTTCATGTTTTCTTTATACATTTAAGTCGAATGATTTCTGAATTTAGTAATTTTTATTAAGATTTCTTTAATTATATCTTAATATAATTACACATATTTTTTATATATATTAATACATTACTTGATGTGCTTTCATTAAGTTTATTTATAATAAATTTCTCAAATGAATTATCTTATTTTGTTTAGGGGTTATATTTTCTCAAACTGAAAAGCTTAAGTATTTACACTAGGTTGTTACTTACCTAAAGGAATAAAAGCTAAAGTAACTGGCGCCCCTAACAACATTAATCAATTCTTTCTATTTTTCCCTTGCCCATACCCATTGCTCCGCTGTCAAAACTAGCCGTTGGCAGTGAACGTATTAATTACGGTACAACTAGATGAAACGTTGCAAGCACCCTGTCAAAACATCGGCACTATTGGGAAAACTAATAACATGCTATTAGAACAGAGTAGCATAACATAATTACAATTTTACTACTACTCCTTACTGCACAAACTAACTTGTATAATATTTATATTAAACTTTAGCTTTTCTTGTACACTTAATATATAATTAAAATTAATAATAAAAATATGTTTTTACTTGGATGCAAGTTGAACTTATTAATTACAATTTTTGATTGATTTTAAAAACAAATGAATGGAAGCTTAAAATTTGTACACTAGAGCCATCTAGTTTGCAAATTTCAAACTAGTATCTTTAAAGCATTATATTCTAGCAAAAAACTGTATATAACATTTTTTTTATAGGGCTTAAAAAGAGCTTTTATTTAAAATATAATTTTTTGAAATTATAAATATGTGAGATATGCTAAAAAAACCTTTTACTGCTTTAAACGCCAATATATCGAAAACAATGCGTTTTAGGAAAACGTTGTTTATAACATTTTTTCACAAATTTAAAAATATCTTTTATATAAGTGCTAAATTAACCAAATAAAATAATAATTGCCTTAATTATAAACAAAAAAACGCTAAAAATAGGAGTTTTACCCTATTTTTACTCTCTTACCCCGAATCGTTTACCCCAAAATCTAATCAGCTCTTCGGAATACGATAATAAACAATATGCAAAAAACCGCAAGCCGATATCTCATGTAGAAATGGAGTTAGAGTTTACACCCAGACAGAGACAGACGGACGCAAATTTTTTTTTTACTGATTTCGACTCAGAATGGTCTAAAACGTCGAGAAATGTGAAAAAAAAGTGGTCAAAGATTTTGACTTTTCGGCGAAGGTTTCAATACATCGGCACTCTTAGTAGCACTAAGTGCGGATGTAACAAGGTCATAACCAAGAATTTTACCAGTATCTTCCGAAACGATCTGCTGCGTTTTAGCTGTTAATGGCTATGAATGGCCTAGACACCCTCCTAAAGTTAATTCGTTTATACGTGGTGATAGTGACTCAAGATTAAAGCGCCCTCCCGCTTCCTTACCCGCAACGCCTATTAACGGATCATATTATACCAATATCGACTGGTTTTTGATTGGGCCATTCTTTGAAACTGAAATTGGCGCCAGGAACACCGTGCCTACATATTCCGACGTGAAGTGAAAATAAACTTAAAATCTCGCTTAAAATAAAATAAATGAAACTGAAATATGTAATTTTAGTTTTGCTCTAAATATTTTCTTCGCCAATCGTTAACTTTGATAATCGCGAATTTCTCTTTTAGTTAAATTCATAGTCTGCTATTTTTGCTTTTCCATCACATTATAATACAGTAGTCTATAACGAAGAATTAAAAAAAAATACATACATTTTTTGCATACAGGGTTTTTCTTTCAAATGGTACAGTTTCGATATCGATTTGTAATTTGAAACAAATATACAACATAAAGTATCTTTGGCCATAAACTTTATATTTTTTTCTATTTTGCTACTATTATAAGCTTATTATTCCATCAATCTATTTTCTAATCATCGTACAGAGTGATATTGGTAGACTGACAGTTTCAGGCTGCTAGCCCTCTTCAGTAGGAGTGTCAACTCTGCACGCTACTAATAACTTATTAGAGACTACTAATAAACTTAAAAAGAAAAACTGAAAATATGTCAAATTATTCTAACCTCTTTATTAAAATATTACTTAAACTATAAAATAATTAATATAATTGACATTTTGGCATATTTAAAACTTGCATTTTTTGTGGGTCCAACTGTACCTACATCCTACAACAATATTATGCAAGAATAATCCGTGTGGTATTTAGTCGAATTTTTTTTCTATTTTGCGACTTTTTTAAGCTCATAATCACACGCATTTTGCGTGTTCTTATAAGGCCCATAAGAGGTCTATACTTTTTTTTTCTGTTGGGTTGGCAACATACAAAAGCCTATCTCTTAACGTTTTGCCTAAATCAGTCATCAATTTAAATGTAAGTTTTTTAAATTTTAGAGCAAAATAGAAAAAATTGTATAAAGCACTCGTTTCATAACACGTTTTTAGAGCACTAGTACTTTAGAAAACTCGCCGCAAGCGGCTCGTTTTCTAAACTTGCTTACGGACAGAAAAAATGGTTAATATACAGTATGTCCCCGGTTAGAATTACAAAGAAGATTTTTTTATTTTTGATATCTTAAAATAAGTCACTCTTGATAACTTGCCCTTTTCAAACTCCCGAAACACTAAGCATTTTTTGTAAACTCCTACGGTTCATGAGAAAATGTTTTTTTTTTCTTTATATATCACTATTTTGAAGAAAAAAACATTATCCCATGAACCGTAAGAGTTGTACAAAAAGCGCTTAGTGTTTTGGGAGTTTAAAATCAAGCAGGACAAGTTATAAAGAGTGACTTTTTTTGAGATCAAATCAAAAATAAAAAATAAATTCCTCTTTGTAACTCTGGAGACATACTGTATAAATATTATTTATAATAAAATTTGTTAACCTTTTTGCTTATAAGCATATATGCTTAAAGACAGTTATAGGACTTGCACTATATAATATAGACTGTACTTTAACCTTACTTAATTATTACGGAAAATTTCAGTGTCAATCTTAGTAAAGTACATATACCACAACTAAAAATTTAAAATGTTGGGGACCTCAGGGTTCTGTGATGTGAGCGTTTTCTATGAAAATGATGGTACTCGTGCGCTAAAACGGTATGTTATGAAACTAGTACTTTAATATACTATTAAAACCTACCGTGGGCATCAAATTGTGGCAACAGAAGTGTCAGAACATCAAGGGTCTCTAGTGTTTCCAAGGAAATAAATTAAGATATTCGTTTTATTTTATCAAGGTAGGGTTTGTTTTATGATATTTAAAGGTCAGCCAAATCGATAATACCTTTAGGTTTATGTTTAGTTGACACGGCCATAAGAGATTGATATTTAGGATTTTATCGCCCTGCGAGGCGCCACGGCGCCCTAATTTTAACTTATGATCGGATCAAAGCATTCATTTACCGGGGCCTGCAGAAAATAAATTTTAAAAAACTAATTTTTAAAGTAAGTAAACATTTGAAACCATATTTCACTTTTTGGGTCTGTCATGTCGACGCTGTTCTGGCAAGGTAACCTGGAACATAATATAAAAACTTTTCGCCAAAAAAAAAAAAATTAACTGACTTCTATGTCTCTAAAAAGTAAAAAATAAAAAATACTTCAGTCGGTGCCAATTTCACCATTCCCTAAATCTATTACTAACAATTATTTTTTTATTTTTTTATTATTGGTTGCTGTCAAATTGGCACCGACTTAAGTATTTTTTATTTTTTACTGTTTAGAGACATAAAAGTCGGTATAATTTTTTTTTGCGCAAAGTTTTTATTTTTTACTTTTTAGAGACACAGAACTTGTAGATTTGTAACGTCATCTAAGCTAAATTATAATTGTCCTTCCATAGCGGCAAACTGCTGACGTCACAATGCACTGTTAGTGCGTTGTGACGTCATTATCTTAAAGATAAATTTCTAAAAAAATAAAAGTAATTTTTTTATTTTAGCGCCCAAGAGTCCAACCAACCTTGTTTTAAACGGAATACTAGAGAAAATCTTGTTAAACTTTAAGCGTTAAGTAATAATTGGGAGGCATAGCGTAGTGGCTAACGCGTATGTATAGCAAGTCTACTAGCGTGAGTTCGATTCTCACTGGCGCCGATTTGCCTTTTTCAGTTAATTAATAATTGAAATTTGGCGAAGGCTATAAGTAAAACGGACACTCCCTAGAAACTGGTTCAAAAGTCAGTATAAGCCGGTGGTTCCCTCTACTACTAGCCCACACAAGTCCTGGACTTAGGGGATGCTTAATTAAGTAGAATAGTACGAGGTTAAACAAACAAACAATCAAACAACGCCTTTTGGTAAAATTACAACATTTATCATTTGCTCTTGGTATTTTAATATTACAGGTCCAGAGAATCAAGTTTTGCGGCATTTAAAAGATTTTCAGTGTGCCGTAATATTTAAGTGACCCATTAACCAAGTTATCCGGATTATTTTTAAGTAAAACTGCGTTAAAATGATTAGATTTATCTTAATTATCCGGCTAACCCGGCATTATACGAGCGTCAAATTAAAACGGGACCACCTCATGAATGCCCTCTTTAAGTTGCAAAAAGTTTCATCAAATTCCGTTCATTCGTTCCAAAGTTATGCGGGAACAAACATATAAAAAAACAAAGTCACACATCGAATTGATAACCTCCTCCTTTTTGGAAGTCGGTTAAAAAATAGTATAATGTTTTACTAAGAGGAAAAGTGAAGCTTTTTTTTACTAGTCTGTAGAATTTACGGACGACGCGAAGCGGAGTCCGGAAATTACAGAGTGAAACAGACTATTTTTTCTTCAAGCATCCTCTATATTTTTTTTTAAATATTAATTTTTAAATTTAATTTATTCAGTAATAAAGTATGTTTTTTTATTAAAATAGGCCAATAAAACTCTTTCGAAATAAACTTAAACCTTCCTTAGTTTATTTTAATTTTTTTTCGTAGGCTAAATCGTACACTTTTAGCGATTTCGATGGTAACTTGTCTAATGTAGCATTTGCAATTTCGGAGAGATTTGTAGGTGTATAAACCATATATTCTTCTTCAATCATTTTTAATCAATTTCACACAAGGTTTTTGCGCAGAATCTCGAGTCAACCACCTGTTTACATAATAAACAAACAAGTTTGAAGTATGGCTGTCATCAAAGTCAAAGAGTGCTGCCGCCAGTGGTGATTTTGCTAACTAACTTTTTTTTTGCGGCGTACAACAATGAACTCATTTTTTTACTGTAAAAAAATAGATCACTTCTAACTAGTGTGTTCAGTTATAAAATATGAACATTTTAGTTCGCTAAACAACTAAACAACTAAAATTTTAAAATTTTGGTGCCAATAAATTCAGCTACACCCAAAAATGATACATATTAAAACCAACTTTAAAATTTTACAGATATCTGTAATACTTAACTTAAATTTTAAATTTTGACATATTTTCTAAAAGCGAATTAAAAAAAGCAATTCTAACAGCAAGACTAAATGATGGTTTTAGTATGAGAGCGATAGATAATTATAATTATTCATTTATGAATTGGATATTTCAACGAATACGGTTTGGTGCGCGAAAAAGTAACAGCAAGGTATACAACAGTGGAAAGAGGAGGAAATATATTTGAATATTTCTTTTTAGAATAATTGAATTATTTATAATAATAATACATAACAACGGGAAGACAAGATACAAGTAAAAACTATCTTGGACTTATTCTAACACCCCCACTTTATGTGGTATTATTCCCATTCTCTCGGAACAATACTTGAGTTTTTCATAAAACTGGGGTTTGGTAATGGTATCTGCTACCATTTCATCAGTAGGAATTAATTTAAGGTGTATATCACCACATTCAACTCTTTCTCTTACAAAGTGGTGTCTTATGTCTATGTGTTTAGTTCTAGGACGATAACTTGCGTTTTTGCATAAATCAGCTGCTCCTTTGTTGTCACAACAAATAGTCACAGCTTTAGAGTCTTGAAAATTGATTTCGCTGACCAAGTTCTTCAGAAATATAGCTTCTTGAGCTGCCAGTGACATTGCCATATATTCGGCCTCTGTTGTAGAAAGTGCAATAGTAGGCTGTTTCTTGGAAGCCCAACTGATGGCTCCACCATTTAAGATGAATATGTATCCAGCTGTAGATTTAAGTTAGATGCTTTAAATACCAGTTTATATTTAGAAGTTTCTCGTAGGTACCTTAAAACACGCTTTACTGCCATCCAATGCATTTTACCAGGATCGTTGCTGTATCTTGCTAGTTTTCCAACTGCAAAACTTATATCAGGTCTAGTGCACTGGGCAGCATACATAATACTGCCTACAGCTTCTTTATATGGAATATATTTAATTTCTCTATATTCTTCTACTGTTTCAGTTTCTTTTTTCTTTGGCAATTTTTGATTCGGATCTAAGGGTGTTTTAATTCCGTTGCACTCTGACATGTTGAATCGTTCTAGTATGTCCTCTATATACCTTTCTTGGTCTAAAGTGACAATACCGTTTTTTCTTTCACGTTCTATTTTCATTCCGAGGCAATAATGAGCCTCCCCCAGATCTTTCATCTTAAAGGTGTTCATCAATTTATTCTTTAACTCTCTTTTCTGCCTTTTATCTTGAGAAAATATCAAAATATCATCTACATAGATTGCAATAATTATCATTTTGTTTTCTGAAATATATGCACGGGTCAAATTTAGACTTTACGAAATCCAAGTCTTTAATAACTGAGTCAAGCTTTTTGTTCCACACATGGCTTGATTGTTTTAAACCGTACAAAGTTTTTAGAAGTCTGCAGGTCTGTCCATCTGGAAGTTCCATGTATATCTCTTCCCCAGGTAGCAAGGGATGTTATATTACAAGAAATTAACATCACTTTTGAGTGTATTTTTAAACTAAATCATAACATCACATAATATTGAAAAATAACATGTATTTAACATCACATACAACGTAACACGTGAGACGTGACAGCCATGTTATTTAATAACAAATATTTAGCAACGCTGTGAATATATCGCATGTCACATATTAACGTGGCTTTCACGTGAATGTCATGTTATTTTGCTTCTCACCGACGTTCGAAGCAAAAAAATCGATATAAGATGATGTTGATAGAGTAAATTATTATAAGGAAATTGTATACACATTATACGATTTCCAATGGATAGGCGGCTCAGCCGGGCTTCTCAAGACCACGGACACGGATTAAAGGAATATATTCTCCGCTTAATCTGCAATTTCGTATTTAGAATCTATCTGTTTCAATCTGTGATTGTTTCAATTACTGATTGATTTTAAATCCGATTTTTTATAGGGTTATAGCGTTTTTAATGGTTTTAATTTAGAAAAAGCTAATATCCTAGGATATTATTTAAATATTAAAGTACCAGTAACGGCATCCATAAGATATTGGATATAACAGCGCAGGAATGTGGATTCATGATGTCACAAACACGTTATTTTCGGGATGTCATTGTGTGATGTTATTAGGGGCGGACTTAGGACATCCCCACCATGCTACATTCTTGTTAAATGAGACTACAATCTTAACATCACATGTCACATATTAACGTGGCTTTCACGTGAATGTCATGTTATTTTGTTACCTGGGTCATCTAACTTGGGATGTAGGAATGCTGTGACTACATCCATTTGATCTATATCCCAATCGTATTTTGCAGCTAGAGATAATACTAATCGAATTGAACTGTACTTCACTACAGGAGACAAAGTTTCTTCATAGTCTATTCCAGACACCTGTGGAAATCCTTTCGCAACTAATCGAGCTTTATATCGTTCTACACTACCATCAGCAGTTAACTTTGTCTTGAATGTCCACTTACTCTTGATTGCTTTTCTTTGATGAGCAACATCGCAGAGAACCCATGTTTTATTTTCCTGATGAGCTCTTAGTTCTTCATCCATCGCATCTTTCCAATAACTTGAATTCGTACAAGACAAGGCTTCGCTCACTGTTTTAGGATCGCGTGCGGTGTCAATCATTGCTTGATATATAAAATCACGCCGGAGTGTGGTAATTTGCTCTTGTAATTCTTCCAAAGACATTTTTTTTTAAACTATTCTTGACTTTGACAATGAACTGTCAGAAAAAATGTCAATTGGTGGTGTTTTTACAATAAAATATCCTAATGTTACAATTCTTTATAAATACAAATGAATTTCTTGCATTCAACAACTAACACGGTCCTATACGCGGTCCAAAGGCCCATAACCTAACAGCAAGGTATACAACAGTGGAAAGAGGAGGAAATATATTTGATATTTCTTTTTAGAATAATTGAATTATTTATAATAATAATACATAACAACGGGAAGACAAGATACAAGTAAAAACTATCTTGGACTTATTCTAACAAAAAGAGAATAGAAGAACGAGGTGTAAAAAATCGGAAAGAAGGTTCAGGCCGTCCAAAATGTTCCACTGCACATGATGATGAAGAGTTCAAGCCAGAGAGGACACAATTTTCCTGGTTCTATCCGAACTGTAAGAAAACGCATTAAAAAGTCGGAAATTAAAAATGCCGCGGCTAGTAAAAAGCCTTTTCTAAGTGAAAACAACAAAATAAATAGGGTGCAATATGCTTTAGAATATCTAGCTAGGGATGAAATTTTTGATATGTAGCATTTTCTGACGAAAAGACTTTTCTATCAACCCATAATGGCACTGTGTGCGTATATAGACAGGTGCACGATACGATCCAAGGTTTTAGATTTTAGGAATGTTTTTGGAAAAAAAGTTGTTAAGTCGAGCAGTATTTTAGTTCCATCACGGTATGCCAAACATGTATTCGTTGAACATGGCCATCACACCAAGGACTTTTAACAGTATCTTCCGAAAACCATCATCTGCTGCGCTTTTGCTGATGACGGTTATGAATAGATTAGACCAGCTCCTACCATCATTTTCATAGAAAACGCTCACATCACAGGACCCTGAGGTACCCCAACATTTTAAATTTTTAGTTGTGGTATATGTACTTTACTAAGATTGACACTGACATTTTCCGTAATAATTAAGTAAGGTTAAAGTACAGTCTATATTATATAGTGCAAGTCCTATAACTGTCTTTAAGCATATATGCTTATAAGCAAAAAGGTTAAAAAAAATTATTATAAATGATATTTATACAGTATGTCTCCAGATAGAGTTACAAAGAGGAATTTATTTTTTATTTTTGATTTGATCTCAAAAAAAGTCACTCTTTATAACTTGCCCTGCTTAATTTTAAACTCCCAAAACACTAAGCGCTTTTTGTACAACTCTTACGGTTCATGGGATAATGTTTTTTTCTTTAAAATAGTGTCTTCAAAAATATAAAGAAAAAAAAACATCATTAAGAGTTAAGATATCAAAAATAAAAAAATCTTCTTTGTAATTCTAACAGTTGGTTTGTGTAATTTGGTGTAATTTTTGCGTGCCAAGCCTCAATGATGGCCTGTCGTAATTCTTCAGCATTATGACCCAAGAAAATTAGTTTCTTCCCTCGCTCTGACTCCGGTATGGAAAGGGTTTTCCCGCAGATAATTCATTAATTGCATATCTTCTTCTGCACTACTCATTCTACTTCGAACAGAACCCCGCTTTCTGCTAATCTGTCCAGTTTCCTCAAGTTTTTTCTTTGCTCGCATTATAGTGCTGATTGCAACATTTAATTCAGTGGCTATTTCACGTACACTTATCCCGTCATTTATTCTTGCTGTTATAATACATTTTTGATAATTTGTAAGCTGCGGCATAACTAATGTGAATTATTTTGACAAGTAATGTCATAATAATATTTGACAAATAAATGTCAAAGAGACCTTGATAAGGTTCAAGGTTCAACAGATTATGTAACATTTTTAGGTGTACGCGTTTATTATGAAAACGATGGTACCAACATTTATTTATTTTATGTATTTATTTATTTATTGTAGAAAAATATACAAATTAAAACACCTTACACTGCATTGTTTCATTATAACTAAACAAAATTTAGTATAAAAATCCTACATTTTAAACTTTTTGTGCACTGCACTGCAGTTAATTAATAAACATTAACACAAAGCACAATTTTTCATCTTTACATTATTATTATGAATTTCTCATAACACTGTAAGTTTGATTTGGCCATTCTTTAAAACTTAAACTAACCTCAGGACTATAGTTACTATTTAGATTTGTATATTGATAATAATAAAAATGAAATATAGTTATTTCAGAATGACAGCATGTCTAACCCTACTTTTAAAAAATGACAACTCATATGTCACGATCTACGCAACTTTAATTTTAAATATTGGGTATTCCGCAAGGCTCTTTGCTGTAGCTGGATTTAAAAAAGCCGTGATGGTACAGTTGGACCCACAAAACAGGCAAGATTTAAATATGCTAAAATGTCAGTAGTTTAAATAAGATTTTAAGAAATAGGTTAGGTTAATTTGACAATTAATTGTCAGTTTTTTCAACGTTTATTACAGAAAATGCATGCGAATAATGTCGAATATTAAAATAATAATAATAATAAATAATAAACTGAAAAAGCATTTAGAATATTTAATCAAATCAAAAATTAAAACACAATATTTAGTAAATCTTATGAAAAAATAAAAATTTGAACTCTACTAACCTAAAATATAATTTATGAAAATTATGATTTTCGTTTAAAAAAAAGTTTTTCCGGAGGTTTTTTTTCGCTTTCTAATCTTGGAACTATCGATGCGGCGACGGGCGATGGTTTTTAACCCAGGAAAATTTGTATTGTTTATAGCATGCACCGCTTCTTGTTAATGGTATTCTCTCAAATAATTAAGTAAATTTTCATCCTGTATTTCATTTGATATCTTCTTTCTTTCCGAGTCTGCACGCCCTTTCCTCCCCCATCTGTTTTTTCTTCAAGCTTAACCATTATTCTTTTTTCTATGATCTTAACACAACTCTCCGAAACACTAAATAATCTTGCCACAATTAAAGGTCTCTATAGAGATCCCTTCCGTAGATCCTACTTCCAATATACTAATAGTTTGAGATTTCTTAACGCATTTCTAATTACATTATAATTATTATAAGTAATTTTGACAAATATTGTCAACATGACAACGGCTTTGTTTGTATTATAATTATTGAATTTACGCAACTAAATTCTTGTTTTTTTTTCGGATCCAACTGTACCTCAAGGTTCAATGCTGTAGTACTTTTTTTTATTCCAACTGTACCTTGGTCTTGTTACACCCGGTATATTTTTATAGACTGTCAATTCTTAATTTATTTATTACATTTACCTGTAAATGATGGTCAATATGTTTCTGTGATATTGACAAAGAGGAAGAACTTTGGGCAGCATCCAGTTCTGACGATTGCGAATGTGGCGAATGAAATATACTGTCGTGCGATACGCTCAGACCCGGTGCGTGCATGGACGAAGTACTCCTGAAATAAACAAACAAGCCGTAAAGATATGTAAGGGGCTGTCCATATATTACGTAACGCAATTTTTCAAAAAATTGACCCCCCCCCCTGTGTAACAAACTGCCACATTTACCAACACCCCCCCCCCCGTGTAACGCGTAACAATATAAAAATTTTTTTCGCAATAAATTTAACTGTATTCTCACTATTGATTCGTTTTTCTCTACAAAACAAACATGAACCTAAAATATAGTATAACATCACACAGGGAAAAAATACTAGGTACAGTGGGTTAGGCTAAATGTGACAACCAGGGTAATTGTGACATGTCCTGTTATAATTCTTCTTAACTAGTTTATATCCAATCCAACCCTGGCATTAGGTTTTTGACCGAGTTTTTGACAGTATTAAATAGTTCGCGTAAAATTTCGATTTGATTTAAACTTGTTTACAAGAATTATAACAGGACATGTCACAATTACCCTGGGTGTCACATTTAGCCTAACCCACTGTACCTCTTTTTACAGTGTCACATATAACACGTATATTGTTTTTGCACAGGTACACAAAATACACACATTGGTGTTCTGTGAGTACACGTTCCGCGCGAAAATGTATCATCGCCGATGATTCATCGGCAAGATCACGCAAGAACAGGGCCGTAAGATTTTTTTTTAATATCAATGTCAACAGTTTTTTTACTGATTACAATATTATTTAAATATGCATAGTTTCGTCAATTTTTGTGTGAAAAAGGGAATTATGGGCCACTAAATAGTGATTTATGTTGAAATAAAAATACATCTGCCAAGCTTAGGAAATAAACATTAAATTTATTAAATTCCGTTACGTAACGTTTACCTAGACCCCCCCCTCCCCCCTGTCACAAACTGAAACAATTTCTCTGACCCCCCCCTAGGCGCGTTACGTAATATATGGATAGCCCCTAATGCAACATAAAAAATAATTTTTTTTTTCTTCGAAAAACGAAAAAATTAAAAAAAAATTAAAAAAAACTTAAAAACATTTTTCCTACGAGCATGCGGAATAATCACTCTTTCCGCACGCATATGCGTATGGAAAAAAGCCTTTTCCGCACGCATAAATACTGTTTAATTTCTTTTTAGAACCAAGCCACAAATATTTTTGCATTATTTTCTTTTAATATCTTTTGTGCATAATTCCTCCAACAGGTGCGCACAATTAACCCAGGGGTGGGGGAATTGTGCGCAAATGCACGTTCGTACTGTTACATTTTATTTGCTATTTGCTATTTATATGCTACCTAAATTTTGATGATACTCGTTGATAGTAAGGCTTTTTTTGCCACTTAAAAATTTCTGTACATTCATTTGGTTTTGCCTAGTGTGTACCATTCCCCCACTTTCCCCTACACTCACCTTCTTCGAGTCTCATCTTCTGTAACTGATAACTCACTGGTAGACCTGCTACGTATTTCTGGGTTATTTTCGGTTACTATCTCGTCGTTGACTTTATGATGTTTCCTTCTGAACCATTTTTTTGGATTCCAAAACCTCTTTTTGGAGCTTACTGTAACAAAAAATGAGGACATTAAAATACAGCAGCCAGCAAAAGAATATTTTCTCCTTTACGTAGTTCCGAACCTAGTTTATATAAAAAAAATACTTCAAGTTCAAACTAGATGAAACGTTGCAAGCACCCTGTCAAAACATCGGCACTATTGTACACTAGAGCCATCTAGTTTGCAAATTTCAAACTAGGTGTTTTGTTTGATTTTAAATTCTGTATCTTTAAAACATTATATTCTAGCAAAAAACTGTAACATTTTTTATAGGGTTTAAAAAGAGCTTTTATTTAAAATATAATTTTTTGAAATCGGGTTATGAATATGTGAGATATGCTAAAAAAACCTTTTACTGCTTTAAACGCCAATATCTTGAAAACAATTCTTTTTAGGAAAACGTTGTTTACAACATTTTTTGCCCAATTTTAAATTATCTTTTATGTACTAAATTAACCAAATACAAAAATAATTGCCTTAATTATAAACAAAAAACGCTAAAAATAGGAGTTTTACCCTATTTTTATCCCCTTACCCCCAATCGTTTACCCCCAAAATCTAATCAGCTCTTCGGAATACGATAAGAAACAATATGCAAAAAACCGCAAGTCGATATCTCATGTAGAAATGGAGTTAGAGTTTACACCCAGACAGACAGACGGACGCAAAAAATTTTTTTACTGATTTCGACTCAGAATGGTCTAAAACGTCGAGAAATGTGAAAAAAACGTGGTCAAAGATTTTGACTTTTCGGCGAAGATTTCAATACATCGGCACTCTTAGTAGCACTAAGTGCCGATGTAAAACAAAATTGTGGTAGTAACAAAAAAATTATGGTAGTAACAAAAAAGTTATTCAAACAATACAGGGTGTTTCCTAAGTACGGTACGTAACTTCAGAGTGAAATTCCTTATCCAAAAATAAGAAAAAAAATTCCCATAAACATATGTCCTAAAACGACTTGTAAGGGAGACACGCCCCTTTAAAAGGGGTTCCAAAAACTCGGTTTTTATTAAATAACTCTGCAATCCTTTGTGTTATAGCAACGAGCTATTGCATGTGATATATCTCTAATAAGGCCTATCAGCCAATGGTATTTGCATGCTGTTACTTTAACCAGGGGCGTCCGAAATGGGGGGGCCTTATCACTTTTTTGCCCCAAACTTTTTTCTGTCACTCTTTTGTGGATTTATTATCAGAATAGTATTCTTCGGGTAAAGGTTTATAAAAAAGGTACTCTTGTTGTAATACCGTAGGACTGACTGTTTTCGAGAATATTAATTTAAACATGAAATTTCACGTATCGAAGACGAAAAATTATACACTAAAATGTAGAAAACTAAAATTTTAATAAAGGTCGATTCAGGCATAATTATCACTAACTTCATTAAACTGAATTAAGAAATTAATAAAATTAAGAAACATAATCTCAAATTTTCCGCAATAATAAGGTAACTGCCAAATAGATAATAAGCATGTGTAAATAAGACTGAATAAGTAAAACAAAAACAAATATCTATTGCGTAGGACGATTATTACTATATTTGCAGTTGTTGGGTCTAAAAATCGTGTTTTAAAACCAACTATCTCCAAAATTACCTTTTATTTTATATGTAACTATGTGTTTTATATGTAACTACTGTGTTTTTTCTTAACACTGAAAATGTACGAGTTTTAAAATACAAAGGTGTCGCCATCTTCATTTTTATTTTGATACTTGTATAACGTTTGTTTATGACATTTTGCACAAAAGTTAGTGTAGTTCAGAAATTCTTCTTTTTCTATGGTTTATTTTAAGATTGTATCATTATTTTATGGTATATATTTTCTTTTATCTTAATTGTTGCATACCACGATAAATTTATTATAGAATTTGAGGTCCTTAATCTTCTTAATTTCTAAAGTTCTTAATGCAGTTTAGTGAAATTAGTGATAATTATGCCTGAATCGACCTTAAGGCAGGGTAAATGTACATTCAAAACTAAGAAAAAATTTCACTTACAATTACTTCTGTAAATCTATCCTAAGGGAGCTATGGCCTCCTAAAAATGCACCTTTTTTAAAGGGCCACGGTAGCTTTAAAAGCGATTTTTGGACATACATGTACAAAGACTTTTTTTCTTAGTTTTTCATGTAGAACCTCGAAACGTGAGGTTTCACGTTCAAATGAATTTTTTTCGAAAACAGCTTATTCTACGGTATTACAACAAGAGTACCTTTTTTATGTATCTTTACCTGAGGAATACCATTCTCATAATAAATCCATAAAAAAGTTACACAGAAAAAAGTTTGGGAGGAAAACGTGATAAGGCCTCCCCATTTCTGACGCCCCTTGTTAAAGTCTATAATATATCTGTCTAGGATTGTTAAAAAACGGTTTTTTTTTCTTTTCATTTTTTTTTGGTATTTTTTTTAATTTTTCGTAGGTACCTAATTATCAACAAAAAAAAACATTGTTAACGTAAACCAACGCCCCCATTAAAAAACCAAACAGAAATTCCTGAGTATTTTAACAATCTTTTGCTATATATTCTAACAAAAAAACTGGATTTTCCGCACCTAATTATATTCAAGACAGTAGGTTTTAGTAATAAAACCAGAAATCAGTGCAAAAATATAGTTCATTTTTGTGGACCTGATGCGCACCGTAACCCCACTCAAATTAAACTATTTCATAAAACTACAACTGCCTAAACGAAAGCCACTTTTGACATCCGTCAAAACAAAAATAAGCAAACCAGTGCGCATGTGCTAGATTTTTCTCATTACTGCGGTGAGAGAATCGTTTCTTTTAGGTCACCGATAGCTGGCTTGATCAGGACTTCCATTTTTGATTTGCATAAATGAATTACATAGAAAAAGCAAAAAAAAAATCCGTTAGTTAGGCTGGTAGGTATTAAAAATGCACTATATTTATAATTTATTCAACACTTACAGCATTACATGTTATAAATATTAATATATTAAATATTTTTTAACTGTAAAACTGTATACATATGTATTTATTTAGAGTAACACATATAAGTATAACAGGAAACCACACCATTTAAAGTCTTTATTGCTTACTTTAAAGTAAAAATATAAAGTGTACCTAATATTTTTAATCGAAGAAGATTATGAGCCAAATGTTAGCTTAAAGCCTATCCAGAAGCTTGCATACCCTAGTAGAAATTTAACGTTAGAATAACGTTTTTCTAACGTAAGGAAATTGTATAAAAGTACGTTATAAAATATGTGCAAATGTCCCGCTTTTTAACGTTAGAATCTAACGTTAGTTACAAACGTTAATCTAACGTTAGATTTTTAAGTTAGAAATACGTTTAATTTCTAACTTTCGAAAGGGCGTGGCCAACTAGGAAATTTCTACCTGCATCATAAAATGGCAGCTGGAGACAAATTTATTCATGTAAATAAATCTTATATGTATTTTAGCAATCATAATATTTTTAAACATAATTTCGTTACATTTATTTATAAAAAAGCCATCTTTTTAGGTGGCCCTAAATATTTTTCGTGTAATATGCTGTTGTACTTCGATAAATACGTGTACCTCTCAGAAAAACTTTATATTTAGTTAGTTAATATTTATACATTCAGAATCTTAAAATATTTTTTCAATTCTAGTACAGCGTTGCCAGACTTATTATAGAAATAATAAATAATTATCAAACCTAGGCACCTAGCTGTCTGAAATGAGTATTTTCTACTATAGCTTACGTATTAATAATGAAAACTTAAAAAATATTTAAAGTTAGAATAAGGTTAGAAAAAGGTTAGAATTTAGTTAGGAAACTAACGTTAGATTTATGTATTTTATAACGTTTTTGTCAAACGTTATTTTTTAAGGTTAGATTTATATATTTTATAACGTTTTTGTATAACGTTTGGGACTAAACATAAAAATGCCACTAATCTAATGTTATGTTAAGTAGATTTATGTACTTTTCTACCAGGGTAAGAACATAAAATATAAGAATGTTATGCTGTGATTGGCTTACAAGATACATGGCGGCACATCAAGCCAATCACGGCATCGCATTGTTATGTACTATGTTGTTATGAGAGCCTGTGGATATGCCTTAAAGTTAGCCCATCCTCTCACGCAAAAAATTGAAAACCATTTCTTTTAAATTTTTTAACTGAAGTACACTCAGAAAATGTCATTGTAATTTTAATACTAAATTTTATTTGCAATTTGTTATTTATATCGCCACCATTGTTATTTAATACTGCAATATGTGTATTGTATACAAAATGTCATACTAACATAGAAACCGTGCTGGTACATTTGAATCCCCACGCAACATGTGTTTATTAATACAAGCATGTTATAGTAAAAATTACTGTAACATTTGGTAAAGCATATCACACTTATAGTATGGTATACCTTGAGTTGTCGTTAAGTTGTATTACTGATCTAGTTTAAAGTATGTTACACTATTCAAAATAATTAACAATCGGTAAATAATACCAACATTTTGATTAGTAATAATATAAAGATTTCAACCACACCCAATTACACACTGATAAAATAATCGATCCTTTTTGTACTTTTCTCTGTATTTTCGGTATTATTAAATACTGTAACATACTTTAAACTAGATCAATAACACAACAACTACAACTTAAAGTATACCAAACTATAACTGTGATATTATTTACCAAATGTTACAGTATTAATAAACACATGTTGCATGGGGATCCAAATGTATCAGCACGGTCTCTATGTTAGTATGACAAAATTTTGTACACAATACACACATTGCAGTATTTACTATCACAAGTAAAGTATTAAATACCAATGGTGGCGATATAAATAAAAAAAATGTATTGCTTAACAAATAAAATTCAGTATTAAAAATACAACGAAATTGCGTGTAAAGTATAGGTGACCTTGAATTTTTCCAATTCCGCACAAGGTGCCAGTTGATAAAATTACATCGGCACATAGTGCTACTAAGAGTGCCGATGTATTGAAATCTTCGCCGAAAAGTCAAAATCTTTGACCACGTTTTTTCACATTTCTCGACGTTTTAGACCATTCTGAGTCGAAATCAGTAAAAAAAAATTTTGCGTCCGTCTGTCTGTCTGTCTGTCTGTCTGGGTGTAAACTCTCTAACTCCATTTCTACATGAGATATCGACTTGCGGTTTTTTGCATATTGTTTCTTATCGTATTGCGAAGAGCTGATTAGATTTTGGGGGTAAACGATTGGGGGTAAGGGGGTAAAAATAGGGTAAAACTCCTATTAGCGTTTTTTGTTTATAACTAAGGCAATTATTATTGTATTTGGTCAATTTAGCACTTATATAAAAGATAATTTTAAATTGGTCAAAAAATGTTATAAACTTTTTCCTTAAATGCATTGTTTTCGAGATATTGGCGTTTAAAGCAGTAAAACGTTTTTTTAGCATATCTCACATACTTTATATACCTTATCAAATATTTGTATTTATAACCCGATTTCAAAAAAATTAATTTTAAATAAAAGCTCTTTTTGCGCCCTATAAAAAATGTTATATACAGTTTTTTGCTAGAATATAATGTTTTAAAGATACAGAATTTAAAATCAAACAAAACACCTAGTTTGAAATTTGCAAACTAGATGGCTCTAGTGTACAATAGTGCCGATGTTTTGACAGGGTGCTTGCAACGTTTCATCTAGTTTCAAGTTAATATCTTAAGCCATTTAAAAGTTAAAGAGGGGGGGCGGAGTTTTGACAAGCACTGATAAAGAACAAACCATAAAATGAGGCTGTGTACGAATAGCTTATACATTAAATGTCAAATCTGTCATAGGTAAATTTTTCATTATTTGAAAAAGATCAAAATTTTGTTAAAATAGAAAGAATTTTTATATATCTATTCACATGCAAACTTTTTATGGACCCTGGATTTATGGCAATATAATTTTTTAGACTAGGAGGAAGATTTAAATTGCAGGAACATCACGAAAAATTTTACTTTTTAATCAAAATTAGTGGAGAGCCCCTAGCACAAGCATATGCTTATTTGGGGCTCTCCACGACAAAGTATGTATTAAAAACAATAATAAATATATAAATAACACACGTGTGTACGACTAGTCACTCCCTAATTTTTAAAAGAACATTCTCTCCGCACTTAACGCTGTTTCTATAAAAGTAAACGGTTACTTTTTGGACCGAAACGTTTCTTTATTAAATTTATTCACAATTATATTTACCCAGCGTATATTTTCTATGAATGGGCATGATATTCACTCCCTATTGCCGATGAACTAATTTCGATGGTACCTTTACAAATAAAATCAAAGGTGGGGCTTGTATAACAATAATATATCTATCAATTGAAGCGTAGAACCAAACAAAGGGAGTACTTGCACAAAACCCATGGCAGGTCCCAAGACAAACTAGATGAAACGTTGCAAGCACCCTGTCAAAACATCGGCACTATTGTACACTAGAGACATCTAGTTTGCAAAGTCCAAACTAGGTGTTTTGTTTGATTTTAAATTCTGTATCTTTAAAAAATTATATTCTAGCAAAAAACTTTATATAACATTTTTTATAGGGCTTAAAAAGAGCTTTTATTTAAAATATAATTTTTTGAAATCGGGTTATAAATATCTGAGATATGCTAAAAAACCTTTTACTGCTTTAATCGCCAAAATCTCGAAAACAATGCGTTTTAGGAAAACGTTGTTTAGAATATTTTTTGACCAATTTAAAATTATCTTTTATATAAGTGCTAAATTAACCAAATACAATAATAATTGCCTAAATTATAAACAAAAAACGCTAAAAATAGGAGTTTTACCCTATTTTTACCCAATCTAATCAGCTCTTCGGAATACGATAAGAAACAATATGCAAAAAAACCGCAAGTCGATATCTCATGTAGAAATGGAGTTAGAGAGTTTACACCCAGACAGACAGACAGACAGACAGACGGATGCAAATTTTTTTTTATTGATTTCGACTCAGAATGGTCTAAAAAGTCGAGAAATGTGAAAAAAACGTGGTCAAAGATTTTGACTTTTCGGCGAAGATTTCAATACATCGGCACTCTTAGGAGCACTAAGTGCCGATGTAACAAGAACAGTTTGTCTGGTTTGGTGGTTCTTTGGATTTTTAAATGTTTGTTTGTTTAACCTCGTACTATTCTACTTAATTAAGCATCCCTTAAGTCCAGGACTTGTGTGGGCTAGTAGTAGAGGGAACCACCGGCTTATACTGACTTTCGAACCAGTTTTTATAGGGAGTGTCCACTTCACGTACGCCTTCGCCAAATTTCAATTATTAATTATTTGAAAAAGGCAAATCGGCGCCAGTGAGAATCGAACTCACGATAGTTGGCTAGTAAACTTGTCATGTACAGACGCGGTAGACCACTACACCAATCCTCCCATATATGATTTGCAACTTTTTTTTTTAAATTGATAGTTTTTTCATTTTTAAAAAAAGTTTAAGCCATCATAACCTTTTTGTTATTTTAAGGGATTACTTTCAAATGGAACAGTGATCTTCCACTCATATAACTGAAAATTTCGAGTCGATCGGATTATTAGCTCTTGAGATCGCGTCCACAAAAAAACGTGACATCGGACGGACAGACGGACGGACATTTTTAAATTTTCTTATTTTTTGATAAAACCTAGCGAGCCTGTGGATATGCCCTTATACAGAGCGGTCCAAAAGTCACCCCCCCCCCCTCTTAACTTTTGAACCAGTTGAGATATCGACTTCAAATTTAGAACTTTTAAATAAGACAACTTAAACTATCTTTTAGCATAAATTTAATACTTTCAGCTCTTAAAATGTGGGCAGGGGGGCATGGGGGCACATTTTTTTAAATGGAAAGGGGGGTCGTGTAATACATCATTTTAAAGCTTATAAAATTCTCCATTTAACTCCATATTTTTAAATTAAAAAAAAATTGGGTTTAAAATGGGGTTGAAAATGGGTATTAATGTCAAAATTCCTCTAAAAAAACAAATAATTTTTTAAAAATCCCAATTTCATCATAAAAAAATGTTAATTATACTTTTAAACTAATTTTAGTTGACATATAAAAATTTATAAAAAAAAACTTAAAAAATCGAATGTTTTAGCACAAAAAATTGAAAAATCAAAACCTTAAAAAACATTTTTAAAAAATTTAAAAATGTTAGTTTAAATAGAGAATTTTTTAAGCTTTAAAATGATGTATCACACGATTTCCCTTTCCATTTAAAAAAATGTCCCCCCATGCCCTGCCCACATTTTAAGAGCTGAAAATATCAAATATATGCTAAAAGAGAGTTTAAGTTGTCTTATTTCAGAGTTCTAAATTTGAAGTCGATATCTCAACTCGTTCAAAAGTTAAAAGGGGTGGGGGGGTGACTTTTGGACCGCACTGTATAAATTTTTTATGTAGTAAAAAAAAATATTGACCCATTTAAACTTTTAGGTGAGTCATAACTTTCTGTAAAAACTAATGACGTCAATCATGTGGGTAAAATCCAACGAACTAATAACTCTTCTCTCTAGAATAGGCATTTCATTCGTTAAAACTGACAAAAACGTAGCCAACATATACATTTGTCTGTCTTACTCGCACATCTTTGTTCTAACAGAGACAACAATACCAGTTACTAGTAACTGTTATTGTTCAGGCTTGAATATACCTACTATTTGTTTACAAACAAACCGAGATGCTGGCGATACTTTATTTTAACGGTATGCGTATTCTAGAAACAAGAGTTATTAGTTCGTTGGTAAAATCAAAAGATTCCCGCTCAAAACAAAAATCATCCTGTCCAAAAAAATATTATTTTCATATATAATTACACAAGAGGCTGATAATTATGCGTGAAAAATACGCTGTTTTCATAAAAATTTGCGGTCTGGAAATAATTACGACCGGGGCTTTGCCCCTGCGGGGGCGATGCTCCTGGAGTAATTATTTCCTTTGACAGCAAATTTGAATGAAAACTGTGATTTTTTCCCGATAATTCGAAGAATCATGTGTAATTCGGAAGATTATTTTTTAACGATTTATAATATGTCAAACCAACTTTTATATTTTTTTCATCGCAAATTGATATAAATTGTTTTATTACTTATATTAATATTTTTACGGGCATATTCTTTGATTTGGTTAATTTAATTACATTCTCAACAGATAAAATAAAACCTTTTTGTCCATTTTTAAATTGCAAATTATAGTTCTGTCAATATTTTAGTCACTTACTGACTAGCGCGGCACTGCGCTAGGCTTGCAAAAATGTTTATAAAAGTCAACCTATAAAAACTGTCATTACATATTATAAAAAGAATATTATGAGGTATTTTTTGGTTAATAATAAATTAATAACAATAATTATAAATAATAATATATTCATATTTAATTATTAATTAGTTTTAGGTATGAAATCTTGTTGTAAAAAAGAAATACTGAAAAAAAAATACTACAGCGATTCTCACTAGAATTTTCTACAGTAGAAAGTTCCCAATATAGCTATAATATGATTGGACAGAAATAAACACGTGGCCAGAAATACTGTTCAATGATTGCTTGATAAAAACGTTAAAAAATAATCAGTTATAGGATTTATTTTGAGAATTCCAAACTTAGGTAATAAGAGTGGGTCAAAAAACAAAAATGGGGACAAAAGGGGTCTTTTTACATCGGCACTTAGTGCTACTAAGAGTGCCGATGTATTGAAATCTTCGCCGAAAAGTCAAAATCTTTGACCACGTTTTTTTCACATTTCTCGACGTTTTAGACCATTCTGAGTCGAAATCAGTAAAAAAAAAATTTGCGTCCGTCTGTCTGTTTGTCTGTCTTTTTGGGTGTAAACTCTCTAACTCCATTTCTACAGGAGATATCGACTTGCGGTTGTTTGCATATTGTTTCTTATCGTATTCCGAAGAGCTGATTAGATTTTGGGGGTAAACGATTGGGGGTAAGGGGGTAAAAATAGGGTAAAACTCCTATTTTTAGCGTTTTTAATTAAGGCAATTATTATTGTATTTGGTTAATTTAGCACTTATATAAAAGATAATTTTAAATTGGTCAACAAAACAACGTTTTCCTAAAACGCATTGTTTTCGAGATATTGGCGTTTAAAGCAGTAAAAGGTTTTTTTTAGCATATCTCACATATTTATAAACGGATTTCAAAAAATTATATTTTAAATAAAAGCTCTTTTTAAGCCCTATAAAAAATGTTATATACAGTTTTTTGCTAAAATATAATGTTTTAAAGATACAGAATTTAAAATCAAACAAAACCCCTAGTTTGAAATTTGCAAACTAGATGGCTCTAGTGTACAATAGTGCCGATGTTTTGACAGGGTGCTTGCAACGTTTCATCTAGTTATGCTTTATAATAATGTTTATATTACTTTTTTGTGCTGGATCTTTATCTGAAAACATTTTTGTTTTTCGACCCAATGTGCTGTATACCTTCTCTAACCTTCACACTTAAGTAATTCCAAATCCCAATTAGGTAAAGACCGGCTTCAAACTTGTCCATGTTAGTACTTTTAGACTATACTGCAATTATTATTATACTATTCACGTTAGTTCGTCAGTTTTTGGTAAAAAAAATCAAAAAATAATTTTGTCTCATAAATATTTTTTATTTTTTTTTATTCTTAAAAAAAAATTAAAAAAACAAATGTTTTCAAACAAGTTTTTGAAGTTTTTTGAATGATTCGAAAGTGGACTTTTCTGGTCTTTTTCTAAGCGGAAAAAACATGTTTTTCCATGTCTTTTCTATACTGCCCTCCTTAGTTAAAACGTCCTAACTAATGGCCAAATTCTCTGACTTCCGGGTTTCAGTTTCAATTTCCCTGACTATTTCCTGATTTGCCTGACAGGCGGAATTTTCTAAATTTATGGCCAAACCTCTTAATAAGCGCCAATTTATACCAACATTTGTATTTAGGGGTTTTTGGGGCTGCTGAATACAAATTTAACATTCATATTAATCTTTACAAAATGGCGGATCCAATATGGCTGCCGCCTATATCAAAATTTGCAGATGGTACATATTTTTTTTTAACATTTTTTTTTCTTTTCGTTGTTCAAAAAAAGTAATTTTTTCGAAAAATTTAAAATTTTTAAATTAAAAAAAAAAAAACAAATTAGCAAACACATTAATCTTCTCAACCAAGTGAAAAAAGTTGCTTAATGCTGATTAATCTGAAACTTTTTGCCAAGTCGTAATACAAGTTATAAAAAAAAACAAACAAATTTACAGACTAAAACTTATGACTTCCCCTTTTAAACTCAATCAAAAACAATACTTTTTTTGTAAAAAATAAATAAATTAAATCCATTTTAAAAAACTGCTTAAAAAAAGCAACACCTTTGATATTTATATTAAAAAAACTTGATTTTCGGGAAAAAAATACGTTTTAAAATTAGTTTCTTGAAACCCGATTTTTGAACTGACATTTTCGGTTCATTTGTTTTGATAGAAAAACGACTTTGGCACCATCTATTGGTACAGTTCACAGAGAAGATAAAAAAACGATAGAGGCAACTATTTGAAGCAATTTCGCTTTCGAGGGTTTTGGCCATGAATTTATAAAATTCCGCCTGTGTGTGACTGGAGGGAACGCTAGAGAATAGATAAATATGGCCAAGGGCGTAGATGAGAGCGGGGTAATTACCCCCCATAGGACAAAAATACAGGGTGATCCATAACTGGCATGCCAAAATTTAAGAGGTGATTCTAGATCCAAAAATATAAAAAAAGTTCCTATAAAGGTTGGTCCGGAAATGAGCCCTAAGGGATCTAGGGCCCTTTAAAATTGTAATAAAAATAAGGTTTTTAATTAATAACTCGGGTACCGTTTAAGCTAGAGCGGCGAGCTTTTGCATGTATACTAGTATTAATAAGGGCAATAAGTTTATGTTAATTTATTTTTTTAATTTATCCAGAGGCGTGCCCAGACGGACAAAATATATGAGGCTTAAAACATTTTTGCCCCAAACTTTTCTATGTGTATGTTTTTTGGATTTGTTGTAAAAAATATAGATTTCTAGAGTAAAAATACATATAAAATATCATATAGTGTAACACTGTAGGAGCAACTGTTATCAAAAAAAATGCAATTAAGAGGAAGTAACATTTTGTGCCACCAAAAACGTTACTTTTTAAAAGGCTATTACTCCTTTAATATTAAATTTAGGTGTTTTGGTGTATAATACTTTTTTGCTCAGTTTTAAATGAAGAATCACCCTGCAGCATTAAAATTTTATTGGTGCTTTTTTTTGTTCCCCATTCAATAGGTCATCTTCGAAGGGCCGTAGCTCCCTTAGGGCTCATTTCCGGACCAACCTTTATAGACACTTTTTTTCATATTTTTGGGTGTAGAATCACCTCTTAAATTTCGGTACGCGAGTTCTGGAATAGGCTGTATATATATTTTTTATTGCATTATCCTATAAATAAATATAAATTTGGCCTTTTTTCATTTAATCCCAGAAAAAATATCTAAGATCTTGGTATTGCCCCCCCACAAAAAAAAAACATCTACGCCCTTGAATATGGCATAGAAAAACCGGTATATGCAGATAAACTAAAAATGACAAAAATGTTAGGATGTTTTAACTAAGGACGGCAGTATAGATCTAAAGGTATTTTTTCCACCCAGACACTAAAAATACACTGCCCAGTAAAATAGCTTTCCCATTTTACACCTCCGCGCGTAAAATGGATTTTTTATTATTAGATTTACTTTTAGCAACCTTAAAAATATACCAATTGTCACGAAAACTACCCGCCGCCTCTTTTGGGGTGCAGTTCTATTTTTATTATCAGAATCTCTTTCAGCAACCCTAAAAACCCAATACACCAATTTTCATAAAAACTACCCACACCCCTAAGGGGGTGAAATTAAAAAAAATTACTTAAAGTTTCAGTGTTAGCGACCTCAAAAACACCAATATATAAATTTTTAAGAAAACTACCCCCTGTCCCCTCAGGGGGTGGAGTAATAAATTTTTTATTATCAGATCAGATCAGATTCAGCAACCTGAAAAAATCCAATATAGCAATTTTCACGAAAACTACCCCCCGCCCCTTTGGGGGTGGAGTTAGAATTTTTTTATAATGAGATTCACTTTCAGCAATCTCAAAAACCCAAATATACTAATTTTCACGAAAACTACCCCCCACCCCTCAGGTGGTGGATTTAGAATTTTTTTATTATCATATTCACTTTCAGCAATCTCGAAAACCCCAATATACCAGTTTTCACGAAAACTAACCGCCCACCCCTCAGTTGGGTGAAATTAGAAAAAAAATATTATCAGATTCATATTCGCCAACCCCAAAAACGCCTATATACCAATTTTTACGAAAATATTGAAAATATTTAAAAATATTTACACCCTCACCCCCTCGGGGGTTATTATCAGATTCAATTTCAGCAACCTCAAAAATCCCTATAAAGCAATTTTCAATTTTTTCTAAAATATATGTATTTTTCCCCATTTGCCCCCCTTGCCGCACCCCAATGTTTACCAAAAACAATCCCGAGCTAGAACTTTTGGTAACATACCTGTATGCCAAATTTCAAAGTTCTAGCTTAAAGCGTTCTTAAGTTATCGTGCCCACAAGATTTCCCGGACAGACCGACCGACCGATATTTTTTTTTGCTTGAAATTGATTTATATCGACATAAAACGTCATAAAACGCAAAAATACGCAAAAAAAAATTGAAAATTTTTACACGAATACAAGGCTTTCAGAAATGTTGAAAATTTTCAAAATGGGAAAGCAATAACCCTATATTTGGTAATGTTTCTGAAGGATTTCCAAGAGAATTTCCAGAGAATTCAGAGGGAGTGGAAAAAATTCAATAATCTACATTTTTAAAACAATAAATTTTATTAAAGTGTAAACTGTACTTTATTTCTGTGAGATCAAGGTTCCTTTTGTCAGAGTTTATTCTAACGGTATTTTGAAAATGTGGGTGGTGGTATTCATAATAAAACTACTGCACTGTCGGCCGAACTCAAAATACAATGAATATAAAAAAAGCTTCCCCGTCTATACAATGCACGGTGTATTTGAAATAGGGTCCGAAATTTTAACGGGTGATTCTACATTACAAAATATGACAAAAAGTTCCTATAAACATATGTCTAAAAATGCTTCGTAAGGGAGCTAAGCCCATTTGAAAGTGGCTAAAAAATTCGGTTTTTATTTA
This sequence comes from Brachypterus glaber, assembly GCA_958510825.1. Lineage (NCBI taxonomy): Eukaryota > Metazoa > Arthropoda > Insecta > Coleoptera > Kateretidae > Brachypterus > Brachypterus glaber. The sequence continues at coordinate 45,037,686 of OY294050.1, read as the reverse complement.
ATAACTCGGGAACCCTTTGAGATATAGCAACGAGGTTTTGCACGTAAATTAATCTTAATAAGGCCCATGTTCGTATGTAACAAGGTTTTGCACGTAAATTAATCTTAATAAGGCCCATGTTCGTATGTTATTTTCATGTACTTATTTTAACCAGGGGTGTGCAAAACGGAGGGGCCTTATCAGTTTTTTGTCTTAAACTTTTTTCTGCGTAACTTTTTTGTAATTTTATTTTAGGAATATGACTCCTCAGATCAAAATACATAAAAAAGGTACTCTTGTTGTAATACTGTAGGATTAACCGTTTTCGATAAAAATTCATTTGAATGTGAAATTTCACGGATTGAGGACGAAAAATTAAACACTAAAATGTTGAAAACCAAAATTTGAATGATGCAGGCTTATTGCATATTAAAAACTAAGAAGAAAAGTTTCTATACATGTAGGTCGGAAATTCGTTTTTAAAGTTACTATGGTGCATATTTAGGAGACCATTGCTCCCTTAGGATTGATTTTTGGAAGTACCTTAGCAGAAACGCAACACACTCTAAATTTGCCCGTCAATAATATTAGTAATAATAATTAATAATTAATAATAATAATATTAGTAATATTAACTGTAATAATTAAAGCAAATTTACCATGTCAGAACGTGAATTTACAATATTTATTGAAATTAACCTCAATATTACTCGGTTTAGTAAAATCTTAGCCCTTTTCCTGTCGGTACAATAATTTTGCATTAAAACCCATGCATGTGGTCCAAAAAGCCGGCACTTTTACGGATAGTCCCGAAAATTACAAGAGCCCGTAATACTGCTTGAAATATTCATTAAATTCGCTGCTTAAATTACTGTGAATTTACAGGTAAAAATTCACATTTTTACAGAAAACAGTAAATATTCAGTACTGATTTAAATTTACCACTTTCTTTGCTGGTAACATATGACCTACTTTATTTGCTGGGAAATTACCATATTTTCATTTACAGTGCAAATGCAGATAGCAATACATTCGATTTTTACATAAGCTGTCACAGAAATATCGACTGTATTGCTATTTCCTTTTACGGCGTTTCTGTTAAGGAGGGTACATACCTGCTTTTTCATGATCCGACTCATATTCGGACAATGGCGAAGATTCCCTGACACAAGACATCAGGCTCATAGGTCCTGCTGTAATACTTGACATCTGAAACAAGTAGAAGGCATATAGTAGAGTGCAAGCAAGCGGGAGAGTGGTTGTCCATGTGCTATTGTTTTCGAGTAAAATAGAAATACAATTTTTCTACGACTGCTTTCGAATGTAAGCAAATACACACACTTTTCAAACACAGAATGAATCCATTCTAGCTCTAGATACGGTATGAGTATTCCGTAGCAAGTGTTAGAATGAGCACATGTAGTGCCATCTGTTGTTTATAAAAGTACAGAAAACTGTATCAAAATTAGCAAAAATATATATATTTTACCATGAAATATTGAATAATTTAATGCAATTTAAAGTTTTACGTTAAAATTACATAAAGTTTATTAGTTTTTCTTAATATTTGACCAGTTTTTTATCAATTTAGTTCAAAAAATTAACACAACAATCTGACATAACCTTTAAAATTTGCATTATAATTAGTAAATATGTGCTTAAATTAAATAAAAATCTTTTTTAAGTACCGATTTGATAAAATTATTAAATAACATTGATTGCTTTATTTAAAAATATGTGTTTTGTTGTATTTACAATGTCGAGTCACAAAAAAACATTGTTTTTAACCTTGTCCGCAGTTTAAAGCCATACAGTGTTTTATATTTGCAGTCGAAGAAAAAGTATAGTCTACAACACGTATGGAATAGTCATTCCGCGCTCGCGGGACCGTCATACTCGCCTGCCGGCTCGTATGGCAAACTAGTTATAGAATATACTATTTTTTAGCTCAAAAAGTATCAACTTTTGGTTTTAGTGTTTATTTTTTTACAAATTGGCGATTGTGTTTTGTGTTTTAAATCACATTCTACCTAAATGTTATAAACAGAACAAACCTGTATGCCAAACAAGTCTCTTCAAAAAAATTAAAAATAATTCTCAAGATCGTTAAGGAGTATTGCGAGATTTTTTCTTCAGGGTGATGAATTTATTTTAAACATTAAAAAATTATGGCCCTTTCCCTGGCGCCGACCCTGCCGTGGAGATAAAAAATTTAGTTTAAGTCCTTAAAAACACCAATGAAATTTTAAAATTTTATAATGTGAATGAAAAATAAGTAAAACACTGAGTACGGCCCTGTTATCGTAGAAATGAAACCCATTTCAAATGGGACATTTGTATCCAAGAATTTTTTATCTAGTTTTTTTTGTCGATTTTGGGAAATTGGAAACTACCGTATAATACCTTTTAGCGCTTACGAGCTCTGAATAGTATAATAAAAATCAGTCGCTAAGAAAAACTGGATTTTTGCCAGCTCTGTTATGATAGGGGAAAATAAAAACCAGTAAGTGAATTAAGGCGGTCCTTTTTTTGAGATGCTCCATAAATTTTGTGTACACAAAACACATTTTTACATCGGCACTTAGTGCTACTAAGAGTGGCGATGTATTGAAATCTTCGCCGAAAAGTCAAAATCTTTGACCACGTTTTTTTCACATTTCTCGACGTTTTAAACGAGTCGAAATAAGTAAAAAAAAATTTTGCGTCCGTCTGTCTGGGTGTAAACTCTCCAACTACATTTCTACATGAGATATCGACTTTTTTTGCTTATTGTTTCTTATCGTATTCCGAAGAGATGATTAGATTTTGGGGGTAAACGATTGGGGGTAAGGGGGTAAAAATAGGGTAAAACTCCTATTTTTAGCATTTTTTGTTTATAATTAAGGCAATTATTATTGTATTTGGTTAATTTAGCACTTATATAAAAGATAATTTTAAATTGGTCAAAAAATGTTATAAAAAACGTTTTCCTAAAACGCATTGTTTTCGAGATATTGGCGTTTAAAGCAGTAAAAGGTTTTTTTAGCATATCTCACATATTTATAACCCGATTTCAAAAAATTATATTTCAAATAAAAGCTCTTTTTAAGCCCTATAAAAAAAGTTATATACAGTTTTTTGCTAGAATATAATGTTTTAAAGATACAGAATTTAAAATCAAACAAAACACCTAGTTTGAAATTTGCAAACTAGATGGCTCTAGTGTACAATAGTGCCGATGTTTTGACAGGGTGCTTGCAACGTTTCATCTAGTTAATAATTAAAATTAGGTAATGTGTACATCCTACCAAACAGTACATCCTACCTACCGAAAAAAAATTACCTACTGAAAAAAAAACCAAAATTACAATAAAATATTATTATATCGATACCCCCAAGCAACAAAGCCGTAACTCATATATTGTCATTTTTCACGACAGCTAAATTTCTAAAATATTTTTTTTCTTATTTAAGGGTGGGGAAATGATTGAAGTGGAAAAGAAAGCCATGTGATACATCATTTAAAAGCTTATAACATTCTCTATTTAACCATATAAGTATTTATTGTTTATTTATTGTTTGTTTCTGATAATATTCAAAATCAGAATTTCTTACTTTAGTGTTTTTAGGTAAACTTTTGGTTAAAATGGCCTGTGGAGAAATCTGAGTAGTACCACCATGTGTGTCTATTTTCAAGGCGTTTACCTATGAGTATAACTCAAAATAGGTCTAACTTGAGTTACATCCTTGTTGCATGGGAGTGTCGATATATAGATACACAGGCCCATAAGTCACTTTACCATTTAAAAATTCTGGGCTTGTTGACAGGTAGCCCTAAAGAAAAAAGTCCGGTGAGGTTAAATCGGGCGATCGTTAAGGAAAATGAAAATCCGAATTTCTCGAAATTATTCGCTCTTCGAAAACCTGCCTTAAAAGCTGCATTTTGGCTCTGACGGCATGAGCAGTTGCCCCATCCTGCTGCCACCATGTCTCTGGCATGTCCTCCACTGCAGGGCGCACAAAATTTTCCAGCATTGCGCGATATCGGGCGCCGATCACCGTAACTGTATTGCCATTTTCCTAGCAGAAGTAAGACGATTCGCTCACCACGTTAAGAGAAGAATCTAGCACATGCGCACTGGTTTGCTTATTTTTGTTTTGACGGATGTCAAAAGTGGCTTCCGTTTAGGCAGTTGTAGTTTTATGAAATAGTTTAATTTAAGTGGGGTTACGGTGCGCATCAGGTCCACAAAAATGAACTATATTTTTGCACTGATTTCTGGTTTTATTACTAAAACTTACTGTCTTGAATATAATTAGGTGCGGAAAATCCAGTTTTTTTGTTAGAATATATAGCAAAAGATTGTTAAAATACTCACGAATTTCTGTTTGATTTTTTTAATGGGGGCGTTGGTTTACGTTAACAATGGTTTGGTTTGGTAGTTTGCTGGTTTGGTGTTTTTTTTTTGTTAATGGGAGGCATACGATATTTTAGAATTTAGAAGGCGATATATTTTAAGAATCAAATGTTTATTAATGAATATTCCGCATTTTTTTTTACGAAAATACTATTAAAAGCGAGTACTTTTAGCCAATTAAAAAAAAAATTGTTAGCTCGCAAAGAAAAAAGTAGATATTTTTGTAAACTTCTGCAAAAGAATGTTACATAACCTTAAAATAATTTTTGGCATACGTCAAAACAAAAAATAAGAAAATCAGTACGCATCGTGGAGTAAGGCCTGATTATCATTACACGCGCCAAACCGTGACCTTGAGGGCGTGCAATTCACGTTGATGTATGACCCTAGCTGGAGCCATACATGTTAAGAGCCGTCATTGAAAATGTCGTAAAATGAGCCCGTGCTTACAAAAAATGGACGTCATTTAAAAGACATGATTTTTCATACATAGTTAAAAAAAATCCATTTCCTGTACTCTATATTGTAAAAGAAATAAATTTAAAAAAATGACAAACAATAGTTATTTATGGTACTAGTGGGTAAAGTAAGACATTGCCCATGAGGCGAGGCGTCAGACAAGCAGGTTAATTTTCGAGAGGGCAATATCGGTTTACCCATGAGTGCCATACAAGGTTTTATCCAATAAATAGCTTAGGAATTCATATTTTTATTAAAAATTTTAATGACATTTACAAGAAAATAATTTGACAAGTGACAGTTGAGTGGGTAAAATAAATAATTATCCACTCAATAAAGTAAAAGCCGCGCGGGGGTTATTATTGAGTTTATCTATTTAAAATAAAGCTGGTAATTGTCTTATTATCTGTATGCATTGGTTAAAAATATTATTCAATTTTTAAATGGTAAAGTGACATGGGCCACCCTGTATTTGATATAGTATTATTAAAAAAAAGCGTGCCTTATAAAAAAAAGTAATTTTTAATTTTTTTTCCAATATTTAAATTTCATTTTTTGAACTGAAATTTTTGACTTAAAATTTTCAAAAAGAATCGTTTTTTTCGATATAGTGTTCAGGTTATCAAACTAAAATTTCGTACATATAATTTTTGGACACTTTGTAACAAATTAAATGGGCGTCTAAAAAAATCTATTTTTTAGGGACCGCCCTAAAGTGTATATTCTATTTTGGTCGTATAATATACCAAAAAAAAAACTCCCCTAACTAAATTCGTATAAAACACCCAGACAACTAGATCTAGATAGAGGGAGGATTGTCTGAGGAAGCAGCCGCATAAATGATTAGGGTCATGCCAGGTCTTTCCTGCTGAATTTAACTTAAACTTAACCAAATTCTATTGGGATATTTCTAATAATTTTAATAATAGTTATTTATGGTACTAGTGGTAAAGTAAGATATTGCCCATGAGAAAATTAACCTGCGAGGCGTCAGCCAAGCAGGTTAATTTTCGAGAGGGCAATATCGGTTTACCCATGAGTGCCATACAAGGTTTTATCCAATAAATAGCTTAGGAATTCATATTTTTATTAAAAATTTTAATGACATTTACAAGAAAATAATTTCACAAGTGACAGTTGAGTGGGTAAAATAAATAATTATCCACTCAATAAAGTAAAAGCCACGCGGGGGCTATTATTGAGTTTATCTATTTAAAATAAAGCTGGTAATTGTCTTATTATCTATTTGGATAAAGATATTTTTCTTCAAGCGTACTAAAATGTTCATATTTAATAACTGAACACACTAGTTAGAAGTGATCTATTTTTTTACAGTAAAAAAATGAGTTCATTGTTGTACGCCGTAAAAAAAAGTTAGTTAGCAAAACCACCACTGGCGGCTGCACTCTTTAACTTTGATGACAGCCATACTTCAAACTTGTTTGTTTATTATGTAAAAGGTGGTTGACTCGAGATTCTGTGCAAAAACCTTGTGTAAAATTGATTTAAAATTATTGAAGAAGAATATATGGTTTATACACCTACAAATCTCTCCGAAATTGCAAATGCTACATTAGACAAGTTACCATCGAAATCGCGAAAAGTGTACGATTTAGCCTACGAAAAAAATTTAAAATGGACTAAGGAAGGTTTAAGTTTATTTCGAAAGGGTTTTATTGGCATATTTTAATAAAAAAACATACTTTATTACTGAATAAATTAAATTCAAAAATTAATATTTAAAAATATATATATATAGGATGCTTGAAGAAAAAATAGTATGTTTCACTCAAAGGAACAGTGTTTTTTACTCGTCTGTAGTTTCCGGACTCCGCTTCGCGTCGTCCGTAAATTCTACAGACTAGTAAAAAAGCTTCACTTTTTCTCTTAGTAAAACAATATACTATCTTTTATGAAAAAAATACTCTTCATTAGCTTAGTTCACAACATTTTAGGGGCGGCACTTAGGCGCACCAATTTTTTTAGGGGCGTCAAATTTTGTAGAAACACTTTGGATGATGATTTTTTGTTTTGGTAGCGGCGCCAATTTTTGTAGAAACGCTCAGGGTCAAAGCTTTTTTTCGCTTTTTTTCAGAGGGTTTTTGTTTGTTTTGGAAAAAAAATTTTTTAGGGGCGCTATTTTTTTTAGGGCGCAAATTTTTGAGGGCGCCAATTTTTTAGGGGCGTCAATTTTTTTAGAGCGCCAAATTTTTTAAAGCGAACAGTTTTTAGGGCGTCAAGTTTTTTAGGGCCCCCAAATTTTTTAGAGCACCAAATTTATTAGGAACGCAATTTTATTTAGTGGCGCCAAATTTTGTAGAAACACTCAGGGACAAAGCTTTTTTTTTTTGAGGGTGATTTTGTGTTTTGGTAAGGGCGCCAATTTATTAAGGGCGCCAATTTTTTAGGGCGCCAAATTTTTTAGGGCGTTAAATTTTTTAGAGCGCCAAATTTTTTAGAGCGCCAATTTTTTAGGGGCGCCAATTTTTTTTTAGGGGCGTCAAGTTTTTAGGGGGAACCAAATTTTTTGGGGGCGCCTATTTTTTAGGATCACCTATTTTTAGGGGCGCTTAATTTTTTTAGGGCGCAATTTTTTTTAGTGGCGCCAAATTTTGTAGAAACACTCAGGGAAAAAGCTTTTTTTCGCTTTTTTTTCAGAGGGTTTTTGTTTGTTTTGGACAATTTTTTTTTAGGGGAGCCAAATTTTTAAGGGCGCCAATTTTTTAGGGGCGCCAAATTTTTTTTTAGAGCGCCAACTTTTTTAAATCGAAAAGTTTTTAGGGCGTCAAGTTTTTTAGGGGCACCAAATTTTTTAGACCACCAAATTTTTTAGGAGCGTCTCGATTTTTAGGCACTTCAAATTTTTTGGGGGCGCCAAATTTGCCCTAAGGCGCCAATACTAATAAAAAAAGTTGATAAAATCCAGGTGGACCAGTTAACCCTGTGGCCCAGTTAGCCCTGTCTTCCCCTACATTATTTTACAAAGAAAATACCGAAAATTTATTGTTTTTTTCTAATTCTACGGTATGGAATAGGTAATTTTATAAAAAATTCGGTACATAAAACGTAATTTTATTTTTAAACATTTACAGATCGAAATGTTCGTTTTTTCAGTGTATAAACTTTCAATGTTGTGTGGATGGGTACCAAATTTTTTTATACCAGTGAAAATAGATCCTCAAAAATCTATCTTCGGGTTCTCTCTCAAAATTCCCTTCGACAAACATTTTATATGCATCTTCTCCATATCTCCCTATCCCGTATAACTCCCTGGCATTTTTCCACGGTTTTTTCAAAAAATCATAACTCATTTTCCAAACTCGATAACTTTTCGCTTGTTTCAACCCACATTCCTTAAAATATTTTTCAAAATCTTTCGGTTTTTTCTTCAATACGTCTAAAGGAGTTTTATACTCCTCTAAAAATTTGAAAAGGTAAGGCCCGGCTTTCCTTGCAGCTGTTTTGTTTAAAAATATAGTCGCAACTAAAAGACCCCATGGATTTGCCTGAATGTTTTCTTCTATTAAATTATGAGGGGATCTAGGGGGGTTAAAATTATTATTCTGTTTTATTGGGTTTGCATTATGAAGTTCAATATATTCAGACTGTGTTGGAATTAAGTGTTCTTTTGTTAAAGAAATTTCTTTTTCATCAATTTCCTCATGTTCAGTATTTTTAACTGATTTCTTTTCTTCCGAATAATCTTCTTTAAACTTTTTGTATTTTAAAGTTGTTTCCCTATAATTTATATTTTTATCCATTTGAGGAATAAAATATCTTGAAATAATTTTACCGTAATCAATATCCTTTTCTGAAAATACAAAATATTTTGATCTTTTTATATTTTTAAATTCCTGTGTATTGCATTTTTCTTCTTTTAAATTAAAATCTTCTTTTGATAATATATATTTACTTTTTTGTAAATTGGGGGCTTCACGTGGAATATCTTTTATACGTTTAAAATTAAAGGCTTTTTTGGTTTTAAAATATTTGCTGATGATTTTCGGTTTGCTATCCATTGTTTAAGTATTCTGTAAGAAACAAAACATATATGTACTAATAATACATAGTATTATACATACAGAGCGGTCCAAAAGTCACCCGCCCTTTTAACTTTTGAACCAGTTGAGATATCGACTTCAAATTTGGAACTTTTAAATAAGACAACTTAAACTATCTTTTAGCATATATTTAATACTTTCAGCTCTTAAAATGTGGGCAGGGGGGCATGGGGCACATTTTTTTAAATGGAAAGGGGGGTCGTTTGATACATTATTTTAAAGCTTATAAAATTCTCCATTTAACTCCATATTTTTAATTAAAAAAGAAATTTGGGGTTTAAAATGGGGTTGAAAATGGGTATTAATGTCAAAATTCCTCTAAAAAAAAAACAAATAATTTTTTTAAAATGCCTAATTTCATCATAAAAAAATGTTAATTATACTTTTAAACTAAGTTTAGTTGACATAAATAAAAATTTATAAAAAAAAACTTAAAAAATCGAATGTTTTAGCACAAAAAATTAAAAAATCAAAACCTTAAAAAACATTCTTAAAAAAATTAAAAATGTTAATTTAAATAGAGAATTTTATAAGCTTTAAAATGATGTATCACACGACCCCTCTTTCCATTTAAAAATATATCCCCCCATGCTCCCCTGCCCACATTTTAAGAGCTGAAAATATCAAATATATGCTAAAAGATAGTTTAAGTTGTCTTATTTAAGAGTTCTAAATTTGAAGTTGATATCTCAACTCGTTCAAAAGTTAAAAGGGGGGGATGACTTTTGGACCGCACTGTATAAATAATTTGTTGCCTGTTTTGATTCTTTTACTGGAAATACATATTTTACATATTTGAAGGTTTTAGTAAAAGTTTAAAACTTTAAGTTTTGGTAAAAAAATATCTAAACGAGGGTATCGCATTTTGGGCTAAATCGCCTGCAACGATAAGACTTTACATGCTTATAGATACATAAAAAATAAACACTTAGCCAAAATTTCAGCCCTTTTTACATCCCGGAACATACTTTAATTAATTATTTTAATTAGGAATTTTGACATATGTCAATGTACGATTTGGCAACATTGCACCAAACTTCAAGTGTCAAATGTCATCTCATCAAAATAAAAATAACTTTGCACATTAACTAAAGGCCAAAGTGGGTCTGTGTTGTGTTCACTGCTCTTGACTATAATATTAAAATATTTGGTTGTTTTATTAGTTTTCACGGATTTAATATGCTGTAATTCAATGTGTAATTAGGCTGGACTTATGTGACTAGTTTCTTAAGTTTCAGTACGATTATGGAGTTATTTTTGAGGATTTTATACTATAATAACATTGTAAGCAAACCATTAGCTTCAACGATAACCCAAAGCATCTAGTTCCATGGGACAGTGTTACCCAAGACAAGTAATTTAATCTGGCTTTCAACATGTTAAATTAGTTTATTTCCATGATATGATTTAAAACTAGATTATGGAAAAGTTACACATAGACTTTTAACTTATAATATTAATTAAATATATTTATTTAAAAATAAATATATTTAATTAATATTGAACAGTGTTTTTATTATACATTCTATCTAAACGTATTTATGTTGGTTTTGTAAATAAACAAAAAATATTGCTTTTTTTCAGTATGATAGTCACATTTAGCGCAAGAATAATGCGATGTTGTCGGGTTTACGATATCAAATAATTCCTAAGTTTTTATTTTTTTTTTCATTTTGTTCTTTATCAACAAATAACACAGTTTTTTTATCATTTCTTTTCATCATTTTGCACTTCTTTAAACAAAAACATATTTTTCTTATTTAGCCCAAAACTCCTATTTAAAACGATACCCTTCTTTTCCTCGAAATTTTCGTTTATTGACCTTATCTATCTGGCTTTTGTTTCGTCGTATAGTTTGAGTTTAAATGGTAGACAAACGGCAGTAACCTTTCGGCGAAATCCCAGGCTCCTTTTCGATCGATCGTGACCCTGACCGTGACCCATCCCGTTCTCAGCCACCCGACCTTGCCTAATCTACAGTATTAGTCCAGTCAAATAATAAATGTAAATTGCAATATACAGTGCGGTCCAAAAGTCACCCCCCCCCCCCTTTAAACTTTTGAACGAGTTGAGATATCGACTTCAAATTTAGAACTTAAATAAGACAAATTAAACTATCTTTTAGCATATATTTGATATTTTCAGCTCTTAAATTGTGGGCAGGGGGCATAGGGGGACATTTTTTTAAATGGAAAGGGGGGTCGTGTGATACATCATTTTAAAGCTTATAAAATGCTCCATTTAAACTAACATCTTTAAATTTTTTAAAAATGTTTTTTAAGGTTTTAATTTTTAAATTTTTTGTGTTAAAACATTCGATTTTTTAAGTTTTTTTTATAAATTTTTATTTATGTCAACTAAAATTAGTTTAAAATTATAATTAACATTTTTTTATGATGACATTAGGCATTTTTAAAAAAATATTTGTTTTTTTTAGAGGAATTTTGACATTAATACCCATTTTCAACCCCATTTTAAACCCAATTTTTTTTTTTTAATTTAAAAATATGGAGTTAAATGAAGAATTTTATAAGCTTTAAAATGATGTATTACACGACCCCCCTTTCCATTAAAAAAAATGTGCCCCCATGCCCCTGCCCACATTTTAAGAGCTGAAAGTATTAAATATATGCTAAAAGATAGTTTAAATTGTCTTATTTAAAAGCTCCAAATTTGAAGTCGATATCTCAACTGGTTCAAAAGTTAAGAGGGGGGGGGTGACTTTTGGACCGCTCTGTATGTACACGGGCTGATATTTTAAAGGGTAGTAGTGGATGGTAACAGAACACTCCTGTTAGTTTTTCACCTGCTGATTTGCGTCAGGGGTGTCCGCTACCTTGAATTTTAGGGGTAGTTGCCTAATATGCATCTTACGATAAAAATGCATATGAACAATTTTGTTAAGGAGGAAATTTGCAAAAAATTTTGTTAGGATCATTTTTATTAATATATTAAAAAAATGAAGTTAATTCAAAAAGAGTCATGTTGTAGGTGAAAGTGTTTTTTTCCATTTTTCAGCCAAATTATTCGTTTGACGATAAAAGTGGTTATGAGTAAACTTGTAGCTCTCTATAAGATCTATATATTATAAATTTTCTTAGGTACTTTGGTACGGTTACAGAGGGCGCAACTCGACTTTCAGCGCCCACTGTAACCGTAAAAAAGAATGAAGCTGAAGTTTGCAACGTTTTTTTGCATCGAAAATTCAAATAGTATATTAAAGCACTTATTCCATAACACTTTTTTAGCGCACTAGTACTTTAGAAAACCCTCCGGAACCGGCTTGTTTTCTAAACCTATACTCGTGCGCTAAAAACATATGTTATGAAACTAGTACTTTATAATACTATTTGAATTTTCGTTGCAAAAAACCGTTGCAAACTTCAGTTTCATAAAAAAGAAGCGAATGTCGTCAGCCACGCGCCAGTCAACATGTTTCTTCTGATTCTATAGAATATAGACCTGTGATGAGTCAACATAGTTGACCATTGATAATATCATTGTAATGTTATTACTTAACACGTTCGCTGCCAGTGAAAAAATGGTAGAATTTCTCGTGAGCCAAATTTTGCGTTACGTAATACGTAATACCCTATGGTAAACTTGGAGAAGGCTCTGCATATTTGCTCATTTTTGACACCCTTATCATTCTGGGGGAGTAAAAATAAATAAACTGTTTATTGTAAGAAATTTCCGACGCCGGGTCACCCTCGAGCCCGAGCCCCGGGGAATCTTCCCCCCCCCTGAATCCGGCCCTGCTTACAAGTATTGCAAGTGCTTACGAGTATTTACACTGGAAATTTTCCAGGTACTTGCAGATATTTTGGGATTACTTCCCAGTATTTCGGAAGTACTTCCGAGTACTTCAAAGTACTCCAGTACTTCAGAAGTACTTTAACAAAAATGTACACCTACTTCCAGAATGAATTGCCCCCGAGCTCGGCTTCCAATAAAGAAAAATGAAGCTGAAGTTTGCAACGTTTTTTTGCATCGAAAATTCAAATAGTGTATTAAAGCACTCATTCCATAACACGTTTTTTTCTATTTTGCGATTCTTATAAGCCCACAATCACACGCATTTTGCGTGTTCTTATAGGCCCATAAGAGGTCTTTACTTTTTTTTCTGTTGGGTTGGCAACATACAAAAGCCAATCTCTTGACGTTTCGCGTGCAAATGTCAATGTCGATTTAAAGTTTAATTTTTTACAAAATTTTGTGTTTAGGTTATGTTTTACCGTGTTAAAATTGTGGCTTGGTTACTTGCAGTGGAAAAGAGAAGAAATGACTATAAAATATATCAAAATAATATTCGTTATTAGAATTTTAAACATGGCGAAAACTGTAATGCTAATTCGAAACAAAAATCCCTAAATCAGTCATCAATTTAAATGTAAGTTTTTTAAAATTTTAGAGCAAAATAGAAAAAAATGTATAAAGCACTCGTTTCATAACACGTTTTTAGCGCACTAGTACTTTAGAAAACTCGCCGCAAGCGACTCGTTTTCTAAACTTGTACTCGTGCGCTAAAAACGTATGTTATGAAACTAGTACTTTAATATACTATTAGCGCACTAGTACTTTAGAAAACTCGCCGCAAGCGGCTTGTTTTCTAAACTTGTACTCGTGCGTTACGAAACTAGTACTTTAATACACTATCTGAATTTCCGTTGCAAAAAAACGTTGCAAACTTCAGCCTCATAAAACTTAAACATAAACATTGTAAAAATTTTCGCCGGCGGCGCCTAAGCCTTTTTGAATTTTTGTAAAACTTTATATTGTAAGAGTGGACTGTTACTACCCTGTTAAAAAAAAACAAGTAGAGACCAGTAGAAAACGAATCGGAATCTACTGTATCCTACTGGTCTCTACTTGGTTTTTAAACAGGGTAGTACTAAGAAATAAATTTCTTGTTTTTTTATAAATTTAAGATTGTAAAACTTTAAGGTCGATTCAGGCATAATTATCACTAACTACACTAAACTGAATTAATAAATTAAAAAATTAAAAAAATTAAGAAACATAACCTCAAATTTTATAATAAATTTTCCGTGGTATGCAACAATAAGGTAACTGCTAAATAGATAATAGGCATGTGTAAATACGACTGAATAAGTAAAAAAAACAATTATCTATTGCGTAGGACGATTATTACTATATTTGCAGTTGTTGGGTCTAAAAATCGTGTTTTTAAACCTACATCTCCAAAAGTACCTTTTATTTTTTATGTAACTACTGTGTTTTTCCTTAACCTAAAAATGTAGGAATTTTTAAAATACAGATGTGTCGCCATCTTCATTTTTATTTTGATAACGATTCTTTATAAAATGTTGCACTAAAGTTTGTGTATTTCAGAAATTCTTTTTCTATGGTGTATTTTAAGATTCTATTATTATTTTATGCTATATTCTTTCTTTTATCTTAATTGTTGCATACCACGGAAATTGTATTATAGAATTTAAGGTTATGTTTCTTAATTTTGTTAATTTCTTAATTCACCCAGGTAGCAAAATAACATGACATTCACGTGAAAGCCACGTTAATACGTGACATGTGATGTTAAGATTGAAGTCTCATTTAACAAGAATGTAGCATGGTGGGTGTTTTGAGCTTAGGACTGTAATTTTGCTTTAATTTTCGATAGGTCGCATACTTGGTGTGAATCACAAAACGAGAACATGTTTTATAATTTATTTAATAGTATAAACATTGAAAAAGACACGTTAATACAAAACTAAAATGACGATGGACGCACGACTGTACGCATCGCTTTCTCTTACTTAACTACTACTGCGCAAAAGGCGGGACAAACCGGCTTTGGCTGACGCAACAATTATCAGTACCGTAACCAGTACAGGGCGGCACTCCACAAATATTAAAAATAATAATTATTATAAAAACTGGCCAATACATACTCCCCCCTTTGGAAGGGTTTCCTTTCAAATAACACGTTCGCTGCGGAGTTATTTCCGTAAAATTTTGAGGGGAAGATGCGAGACAAGGATAACTCGTACAGGATTTTCTATTGGAATAGTACGAGACTTATATGTCTAGTAAATATCCCAACGTATATTTTGTATACAGAAAAATGAAAAATATATATATATATATACCAGTAAAAAAAATAAATATATATAATAGAAAATTTGTGTACGAGACATATATGTCTCGTGCCGCAGCGAACGTGATAAAATAAAGGTTTATACATATAACAAATATAAAACTACAAAGTATAATGCATATAAGTTAAACTAAACATTTATAGGTAATTTGCATATTTTAGCAAAAGAGCGTTTAATAATTCCACTTAAAGTTCTTATCGTTGCTACACGCACAATTCTATCTTTACCACAATGTGTTTCTATTATGCGACCAAGTCGCCACTTACATGGGGGCAAATTGTCTTCCTTTATTACAACTAGATCGCCAACCTTTAAAGAAACTGTGTCTTTCTGCCACTTAGTTCGAACTTGGAGTTCACTTATGTACTCCTTTGACCAGCGTGACCAAAAATGCTGGTGGAGCTTTTGAATATGTTGAAAGTGAGAAAGTCTTGCATCTGGAATTTCTTGTAAGTTTGGATCTGCCGCAGAAATGTAGGATCTTCCAATTAAGAAATGCGCAGGTGTGAGAGGTGATAGATCTTCAGGATTGGGTGAAAGAGAGGATAAAGGTCGGGAGTTTAAGGTTGCTTCAATTTGTGTTATTAATGTGTAAAATTGTTCAAAGGTAAGCAAAGTGTCCTGCAAAACCCGCTTAAGGTGATATTTTACGCTCTTAACACCTGCCTCCCATAAACCACCTTGATGGGGAGAGACGGGTGGTATGAAGCTCCAAGAAATTCCCTCGTTCTCGGAAAATTCCTCGATTTTTGACCCATTGTCATTTAAAAATTTACCCAATTCCTGGAGTTCGGAATTTGCTCCAGAAAAATTTGAGGCATTGTCCGAATGAATTGTTAAAGGCTTTCCTCGTCTCGATACGAAGCGGCGCAAAGCAGCAACAAAAGCCTCCGTTGTCAGGTCTGACACAACTTCTAAATGTACAGCCTTGGTACAAAAGCATATAAATAGGCTAATATAACATTTTATAACCTTGCATCCGCGTCCTTTTTTATCTTTAATATTAAAATATCCCGCATAATCGACACCTGTATTGTGAAAGGGAGGGGCTGGAAGAAGGCGCTCTGCTGGTAAATTACCCATTTTTGGGTTGGTAATTTTTGGTTTTGCTCTAAAACATGTAATGCAATTATGCACTGTCTTTCTTGCCAAATTGCGCCCAGATAAAATCCAGAATTTTTCGCGGACAGTATATAATAGCATTTGTGGTCCTGCATGGAGCGTTTTAAAATGTTCATTTTCAAAGATTAATTGTGATAGTTTATGATTACCGCTTAAAAGTATAGGATGCTTTTTGCTGTAAGTTAAATTTGCGTTTTCGAGTCTGCCGCCAACACGTATTATATTTTCGTTATCATAAAAAGGGTTTAATCGGGACAAACTACCTTTTGCTATGATTTCATTGTTTTTTACTTCAATGAATTCTTTGGTAAAGCATTCTTTTTGCGCAAGTCTTACTAATACATTTAAAGCACGTTTAAGTTCCGACGTTTTTAAAACACCGGTTATACGATTATTTTTAGACTTCAAAGAATTATTTGAATATCTTAAGCAATAAGCTATTATTCTAACTAATTTATTTAAACTGGAATAATTTTTAAAGTCAAATGGTTTATATGTTACGTTTACAACAAGATTACTCACAGTTCTCTTTTGTTCCGGCAGATTCGAAACTGAAAACGGAAAGTTTGGCCAACTGGAGCTATCTTCGGAAAGCCACGATGGACCATGCCACCAGTTATCTAAGTTTATAAGTTCTTGAGGGGCCACACCCCTGCTTAAGTGATCCGCTGGGTTGAACTGACCAGGTACAAAACGCCAATTTAATGCATTTGTCAAATTTTGAATCTGAGAAATTCTATTTGCAACAAATGTTTGCAGCAAATTTGGACTGGTCGCGATCCAACCAAGTACTATCGTAGAATCGGTAAAATAATATGTTTTTTGAATCGGCATGCTAAGGCAACTTTGAATTTTGTTTACTAATTTTGCAGCAATTAAAGCCCCGCAAAGTTCAAGCCTAGGGATAGTTAAAGTTTTAAGAGGCGAGACTTTAGATTTTGAACATATTAACTGAACAAAAGAGTCACCATTTTTATTTGTAGATTTCAAATAAACGCATGCGCCAAATGCACTTTGTGATGCATCTGAGAACGCAAGTAATTCTAGTAAAATAAAATCTTTACGAACAATTTGTCTGGGAATACGAAGATTGTTTAAAAATAATAAATTTTGACAATAATCTTGCCATTTTTTCTTTAAATTTTCAGGTAAAACTTCGTCCCATGACAGGTGTTCCTGCCACAATTGCTGTAAAATGATTTTGGCTATAACGGTACAAGGACTTAAAAGACCTAACGGGTCAAATATTTGGGCCAAATTTGATAATACTAAGCGTTTATTTACTTTAGAAGTTTTATTTATATCAGGATTTATTGTAAACATTAGGATATCTGAATGGCTATTCCAGATAAGGCCTAAGGTTTTTGTATTTTCATTTAATCCTAAATTCAAAGTGGGCTCGTTTTTAGATTTTTCTATTTGTTTTTTTATGATACATGGTTCGTTTGAAATCCATTGTCTTAATGGAAAATTAGCTTGATCTAATATTTTTGTTAACTGCTCGACTATTTGAATACCCGATTCTATTGTTTCTGATCCACAGAGTAAATTATCACAATAGAAGTCGTTTTTTATTATACTTGCAATATTTGGGTAATTGTGTGTGCAATCTAATGCAAGCTGATACAAGCATCGTATTGCTAGATAACTTCCAGAAGCTGTCCCGTATGTGACCGTATTTAAAGCGTAAGTATCCAATGGTTTGGACGGGTCATCGCGCCATAGGATTTGTTGCAAACATCGTTGGTCTTGCGTAATTAATACCTGACGATAAAATTTCTCGATATCAGCACCTATAACGAAATTATGTTTACGAAAACGAACAAGAATGGAGAATAAATCTTGTTGAATGGTTGGACCTACCATCTGCAAGTCATTGATTGAAATACCGGAGGTAGATGGCGCATTACCCGCAAATACTACGCGTAATTTTGTGGTAGCGCTACTTTCCTTAATCACCCCGTGGTGGGGCAAAAAATAACTTACCGACTGAGGGTCTGGATTTTCTATTTTGGACATGTGTCTCATATTTATGTACTCATTCATGAAATCATTAAATTTATTTTTAAAGGACTCATTTGTTTTAAATTTACGTTCTAACGCCAAAAATCTACGACGGGCTGTCTCACTGGAGTCACCAAGTTGAGAGATGTCACCCTTTAACGGAATATTAACAACAAACCTACCCGTTGGATCGCGCTGAACTGTTCTGACAAAATGTGCCTCACAATCTTTCTCTTCTTGGGATAAAATTTTATCATTTGGACACTCTTCCAGCTCCCAAAACCTTGCAAGCTGTTTTTGAATGTCTATAGTTTGGGTAAAATTGCATTGAACAAAATTTGATTGACTTCCTGTGTTAATTATTTGCCCAACCAGTACCCAACCTAAATTGGTATTTTTTAGCATAGGCATGTTATTTCCTAAACTATAATGGCCGTCTATTAAAAGATGCCAAAACTTGTCACCACCAATTAATATTTCAACGGGCCCCGGTATGTTATACAGGGGGTCAGCAAGTCGTTTTGAATTTGGAATTGTAATAGAATTTGTATTTAGTTTTAAATTGGGGATATTACTAGTAATTTTATTTATTACAAAACAATCAAGTGTGGTAGAAAAATTTGAAACTTTTGAATTTAAAATTATGTTACATTTTTTATTTGATTGACAAACTGAATTGTTGATCCCTGAAACAGTTAAAGCTACTTCAACCGAATTTAAATTCAACCGATCAAATAAATCTTTAGTTATAAAACTTGACATACTACCACTGTCGAGAAGTGCTCGCACTGTATGCACGTTTCCGCACTTGTCTGTGACGTCAACCGACGCTGTGGATAGTAATGTTTGACAATTTGTAACTGTTGAACTCAAAACTACTTTATTTGTTTCTTTGTCAGTAATAGGCTCACTGGCCAAACTAGGCTCCGCTACCTTATCTTGCTTTTTAATATGAAGCAACGTGTTATTGTATTGGGAATGACAAACCCTACAACCCGCTGACTTACAAAATTTAGTTGAATGCCCTTTTCTTAAACAATTCATACAAATATTTAATTTTTTAGCTTGCTCAATTCTTGTAATTGGCTCAAACTTTAAAAAATCTGTACAAGAATAAATAACGTGAGATCCCTGACAAAAAATACATATGGGAGTCGTATTTGTTTGAACAAATGACTTAACGACAGATTTTTGCGTTTGCGCCCTGTTAGAACTCTTGATGTCAAGACTTTCTAACAAGTCCGCGCGTGATTTTAAAAATTTATAAAAATCTTCCAAACTGGGAGATTCATTATCGGTTTTTGACTCCTCCCACTGGCGCGCCGTGGCAGAATCTAGTTTGGTAGTACCTAGGTGTATAATCATAATGTCCCAACTTTTAGTGTCCTGGCCTAAAGATTCCAAGGACCTTATGTGTTTTGTTATTGTATCCATTAAGTTTCTTAAGTCTGATGAACATTCTTTTGTAATCGGATTTATATTAAATAAAGAACGAACATGATTTTGGATCAAAATCCGCTTATTGTCAAATCTTTGAACTAAGAGATCAAAAGCGATTAAATAATTACTTTCGGAAAATTCGAGAGAAGTTATTACTTGCAAGGCGCTCCCTTCCAGCGAGGCACGAAGGTAATGGAACTTTTGTATTGAACTAATTGAATCATTTAAGTGTATTAATGATGTGAATGAATCTTTCCATTCTAACCAGCGATTGTGATCCCCATTGAATTTTGGTAATGAAATAACAGGTAATCGAATATTTTGAAGTTGGTTAGAATTAGAAAATGTGCCCGACACTGCTTCGCTTTTAACCGATTGCGCAACCTCGTATCTTGAGGTGTTATCATTAATAAACTTTTTAGCTAGCCGAAACATTTCATAATAAGATTTTTCAAAATTGTCACGCTCTATAAATTGTTCATCAGCTTGCCCTTCTTCGGACAATACCTCAATATTAGTTTGTAACTCGTCAAACTGAGCAAAAACTTCCTGAAACCTTTCAAAACGCTGTTCAAGTTCAATAAAATTTGCGTCAAACTCTGAGTTAAGCGTGTTGATTAACTCTTCGTTTTTTGCCTGATCAGCTGTTTTTAAATCGGAATTTATTCTATTAAAAGTAACTTGAAAAACTGTAATATAATTTTTAAATGATGTGACCTTTCCTTTGTAGGTACCTCGTTTTTTGATTAAATTCCTTAATTCGGCCATTGTGAATTTGAATAAAATAAAAATAAATTTTTATAATAGGCACGAATAAATAAATATCAAATAACCACTAGTTACCTCTGAACAAAATTTTTAAATCATAAAATGTTTATTGATTTATTTCGTAAAAAAATAAAAACAAACAAAATGAAGCTACTGGTGATTATTTTGGGAAAGTAATAAAAGGATTTCTCTCACCCTGTTTTTGTAGACTCGCAAATATTTGAAAATATTTCGTTGTTGTACACTGGATTCCTGTTATCGGGAACAATGTAACGCCTAATTTGAGTGAATTCTTCTGGAACTGGCACTCGATAGGTTATTTGAAAATATTTTGATGTTGTACACTGGATTCCTGTAGGATCGGGAACAATGTAACGCTTAAATTGAGTGAATTCTTCTGGAACTGGCACTCGATATCGCGAAAATGTTTGTTTGTAGCAATTTTGACTGTTCAATTCTTCGTGAAGTGCACTCGAAATTTAACAGAAAATGCTTGTTTATAGCCGTAATTATTGTTTATTTGAGAAAAACATCAAATACTTTTTAACAGTAGTTAATATTTGTTTGAGAAAAAATAAGAGGTTTTTTCTTAGCCGTGCACTTGTATTCTAGAAAAATAGTTTTTGTAAAAACTGCACATAACTTGTGTTGACCGTCAATGACCTTTTAAAATGTTCCACTTGAAAAATGCACCCGAAATGCATTCACATCCGGCTCGAAGGACCAATGTTTTGAGCTTAGGACTGTAATTTTGCTTTAATTTTCGATAGGTCGCATACTTGGTGTGAATCACAAAACGAGAACATGTTTTATAATTTATTTAATAGTATAAACATTGAAAAAGACACGTTAATACAAAACTAAAATGACGATGGACGCACGACTGTACGCATCGCTTTCTCTTACTTAACTACTACTGCGCAAAAGGCGGGACAAACCGGCTTTGGCTGACGCAACAATTATCAGTACCGTAACCAGTACAGGGCGGCACTCCACAAATATTAAAAATAATAATTATTATAAAAACTGGCCAATACAGTGGGGATGTCCTAAGTCCGCCCCTAATAACATCACACAATGATATCCCGAAAATAACGTGTTTGTGACATCATAAATCCACATTCCTGTTATATCTAATATCTTATGGATGCCGTTACTGGTACTTTAATATTTAAATAATATCCTAGGTTATTAGCTTTTTCTAAATAAAACCATTAAAAACGCTATAAGCCTATAAAAAAAATCGGATTTAAAATCAATCAGTAATTGAAACAATCACAGATTGAAACAGATAGATTCTAAATACGAAATTGCAGATTAAGCGGAGAATATATTCCTTTAATCCACGGATTAAAGGAATATATTCTCCGCTGTCTCTCCGTGGTCTTGAGAAGCCCGGCAGAGCCCCCTATCCATTGGAAATCGTATAATGTGTATACAATTTCCTTATAATAATTTATCATCATCAATAGTTTGTTTGGGTCTTTAAGAGACAGGCGCAGCCTATGGCTCATTTATCTAAAAAAATATTTAATCTGAATTGAAAGTTGGGGCAGTGAGTCTATGCTCACTGATGCGAGTTGCATCTGTCATAATTTGGGGGGAGTGAGTCTCTGCTCACTGATGCGAGTTGCATCTGTCATAATTTGGCGCTGTGGAGTGGGTGGGGGGGGGATGGGGGGGGATGTGATAGGGAGAGGAGGGATGTGCGGGAGGAGTGAGACTATCTCACTGATGCTGGAAATGCATCTGTCCTGTATTAGTGGGTACCATTACTGGTTGAGGACGTTTTTGATCTTTTTGTGAGTGTTGTGTATTTCATGATCGTAATCTAGAAAGTTTGAAATGAGGGGGTTTGGGTGATCTAAATTGTCTTGTATAAAAGACGTGCTGTAGCGGATGATTTCCGTTTTTAGGAGGGGCATTTCGAGATCTCTGTGTATCTGGTTGTTCCTCATGAACCAGGGGGCATCGAGGCATATTCTGAGTGCCTTGTTTTGGAAGGCCTGAAGTTTTGCTGAGAGCGCTTTGTTAAGGGTGATTTTATTCCAGGCTGGGGCTCCGTAAAGAAGTACCGGCTTTAGGGTTTGGTTGTAGAGAAGAAGTTTGTTTTTAATGGATAGGGGACTCTTTCTGCCTATTAAGGGGTAGAGTTTGGAGAGGCGGCAATTTGCTATTTGGAGGGTGTTTTTGACGTGCTGATCCCACGTCAAGTTTTTGGAGAGTAATAATTTACTCTATCATCTTATATCGATTTTTTTTTTTGCTTCGAACGTCGGTGAGAAGCAAAATAACATGACATTCACGTGAAAGCCACGTTAATATGTGACATGCGATATATTCACAGCGTTGCTAAATATTTGTTATTAAATAATGTGATGTTAAATACATGTTATTTTTCAATATTATGTGATGTTATGATTTAGTTTAAAAATACACCCAAAAGTGATGTTAATTTCTTGTAATATAACATCCCTTGCTACCTGGGCAGTTTAGTGTAGTTAGTGATAATTATGCCTGAATCGACCTTTAGTGTAAAATATGAAATTAAAAAGTCAGCTATTAACATAATTCGTAAAAAAATTCGCCTGCGGACCTAACAACCCTTTATAGGTTACTGGTCGACATTTCAACCAAACAAACCATACAAAATAAAAATTTCTTCTATAACATAACCTCAAAATATGTTAACTGATTAATCTGTATTTATCCACTAAAATAACTTAAAAACACAAAATTTCAATTGTAAAATCAATTTCAATATTTATAATATTCATAGAACAGTTTTGGAAGTATTATTATTTTCATAACAGACGCATTTTAACAGAAATTAATCACCAAGCTATAGCTTTTTTAGTTTGATAATGAAACCGCACGCAAAAGAAACAATTCAATTGTTTTTTTCAGTGATTTGATTGGATAACAATTTGTCATGGATAACTAGATAAGTAATAAGACAGGAAAAAGAAATATTTTTTGCACTTTAAAATTAAGTATATTTTAATAATTTATTATAATTAGTAACAATTGAATAAAAAATATTGTATAATACACGGTCAAAAAGTTAAATTTCGATTTCGTAGGTTTATTACCCTCGGGCCGGCCCTCGGCTTCTAAAAACCTACTCAATTGAAAAACTTAACTTTTCGCCCATGTATTATAAATAACTATTGTGTCTATTTTTCTGCAGAATTAGTTTCTGAAAAGCAGTAAGATATTGGTGTTTGAAAAAGGCATGCCTTAAGGGATTTGGTCGATATATCAACCTGCTGTGAAAAAAATAAATAAAAGGGACTTTTTTGCTATAATTTTGGCAGGATTACCCAAGGTAATTTAACTTTATAAAATAACAATAAACCTGTTTAATTTTTATTCATAGTAATCTGCCCTATAAAGGGTTAAGTAATGAATGGGGGCGCCACTTCAGCATCCCGCCGTACAAGTTCCTTAGCTGCGGCCCTGCACGGGATAATTATGTTTTGAAAAGATGGGGGCCTGGGCAAAAAGTTTTACCGGGGCCCGGGCTGGATCTGTGCGGCCCTGGGTATATTTATTAGGTTTTACTGTAAACCTCTCGGGGGACTGTCCCCCTAAATACACCTATGGTCTAAAAGAAGCTTAAACATAGGTAACCATGGCCTAAATAAATATTATATAAACAGCTCACAAAAAATAACAAAAAAAAGTCATATACAAAGAATCCGAATAATGTCAACATTTGATATTACCTATTAGTCATCTATGATATTATAGTAGTCAGTGATATACAAATTCCTAAACATAATGTTGAGTAAACTAGATCTTTAACGTTGACAACACTGTCAATTTGTTTCAATTTTTACAGTTAAATAAACATAAAAATTCAGTTACCTTGATTAAGTACTCAATTAATCCAAAATGTGGAACTGTACGCTACGATTGCAAAACAAAGAGTTAAAATAACTACACTGAACACAATTATTTACACAAAACCGTTTTATTTAAAAGTAATTTATATTTTTTCATAGTTTTTAACACGATATGGAGACATTAAAAAACCGAACACACTCTTCACGGAATAAAATGTCAACTGTTGCATTTTTGACGTAATGTTTTGCAGATTGCAGCGCCATGGAGAAGTGTACGGAGACCTTTGGAACTGACGAGAAAAAACCGTTGCCGAGTTGTGCAATCTACATTTACAGGGGTTTTCCATTTAAATGAGCCCTTAGATTATACTCAGTTAACTGTCAAATCTAACCAATCACGGAATGTAAAACTGACAGTTAAGTGAGAATAATCTAAGTACTCAGTTAAATCAAAATCCACTTAGATCTACCAAATTTATTTTTGTGGTTGCAGGCGCAGATCCAGCGGGTTCGATGGGGGTGACTGTCCCCCTCAAGAGCCCGAGTTTTTAAGGAAAATTGCTGATTAAAAAAATAGACCCCTCAAAAAAACTGACTTCTGGATTCGCATCTGGTGGTCTGTAAGGGCAACTATCCAGTGGATATTTATCCCAATGGATATCTATGTGGCTATCCAGTGGACATCTGCTATATCCTGGATATAGGCGGACATTTGGATATCCATGGGATATCTACTGTCTATCCAGGATATCCATGGGATATCTACTGTCTATTCAGGATATCCACTGGATATACTGGATATCCAAAATGTATATCCCCTGGATATCTACTGGTTATTATGTGCTGTCTGGGTATGGTGATATCTAGATATCGGATTTTACCGAGTCGTGACGTCCAAATCCATAGTACAACAAATTAATAATAATTTTATAAAAATGTTTTATAAACTATCAAACTACTACATTTACAAAGAAAAATATATAAATATTATGAAAATACCCTAACGTTTTTATTTAAGTTAAAGAAAATTAAGAAAAAACTAAAAGATCCGAAAATTATGATTTAGTTGGACTTTTAGATAATTCAAATTTTATTTAATAGAAGCTATTGTAACATGGTGGCTGGGTATTACTTTTAGGGCCACTTGCACCAACTTTTGGTACGGGATTATCTCAGCTAAACCGAGTTTAAGTTAAAAATGCTGCGTTCTGATTGGTCAGCCGTCAATTTAATCCAAGTTTAAAGTTAAACCATCATTGGTGCAAGTGGCCCTTATCAAGTTAAAAAAATCTGCCTGGCCAATCCTTTTCTATTCGCAATAACAGCTCACGTGACGTTTATAACTTGTGAAAAATGTTTTTAAAAAATTCTTCAAAATTATTATTTTTACTCAAATCTTTTCTTTTTCATATTATAAATAAAATATAAATAAAATACAAAATTAGACAACTAAAACATATAGTGTTTGTAGAAAAAACAAAATACCGACGAAATCTTTTTGTGTTTTATTCAATTTGTGAAGAGGTGACTGGAAGGGAAAATCTATTTGAACTCGTTATAAATAGACATCGGATTTTACGTCGTGACGTCAAAATGCATAGCCGGGTACAATAAGTTAACAAATTCATATTAATTTTATAAAAATGTTTAATATGTTGCCAAACTACTACATTACCAAAGAAAATTATATAAATATAATGAAATCCCCTAACGTTTTATTTAAGTAAAAGTAAATTAAAAAAAAATAACCATTCTGAAAATTACGATTTAGTTGGGCTCTTTAATAATCCATATTTAATTTTATAGTATTGTGGCATAGTGGCTGGGTATTACTTTTACCAAGTTAAAAAAAAATCTGCCTGTTCAATCGTTTTTTATTCGCAATAAAAGGTCACGTGACGTTTATAACTTAATTGATTAAAATTAATTTTGTATTTTTTTACTTACTTTAAATATTAAATTATCCTTGTTCCTCATCTCATTTATGGGTTTTTGTATTCACATGTCTTAAAATATTAGTTTTTCTTTCCCAGGTTAAGTCTTTTTACAAAATGTGCAGTGTAAAATATTGCCGTCGAACTTAGTTAAATCAACGATTTAACCGTAGTAAGTAATGGTTTTACGAACATTTTATTAAGGGATTTAACTAATTAAATAAACGGTGACAAATGAATATTTGATTAGGCCCAATAGGTATGTATATTAAAAAAGAAAAAGTTAGAGCAAAAAAAAAGAAATTAATTCGCATTGCTAAGACAAGTCAAACAAAATGACTCAATTTAAGGTCTATCCAGAAGTTTGCATAAGAACATAAAACATAAGAATGCGATACCGTGATTGGTTTACAAGATACATGGCGGCACATCAAGCCAATTACGTCATCGCATTGTTATGTACTATGTTTTTATGCGAGCCTGTGGATATGCCCTTACTTGCAATAAAAACCTTGTTTCCGCATGTGTGTGATTATAACCAATAAAATAACGTACGCGGTACATGTACCGTGCACGCTTGATCTTACATCTCACTTATTTCGTCGCACGCATACGGAAACAAGTTTAGAGCTTTTAGATCTCTGCAAAGTAGGTACATGTTTATAACGAGTTCAAATAGATTTCACCTCCCAGTCACCTCTTCACAAATTGAATAAAACACAAATAGATTTCGTCGGTAGTTTGCTTTTTCTACAAACACTATACATATGTTTTAGTGTAATTTTGTATTTTATTTATATTTTATTTATAATATGAAAAAAAAAATATTTGAGTAAAAATCATAATTTCGAACAAATATTTAAAAACATTTTTCACAAGTTATGAACGTCACGTGACGAGTCTCGTGAGCTGTTATTGCGAATAGAAAAGGATTTGCCAGGCAGATTTTTTTTAGCTTGATAATAGTTATACCCAGCCACCATGTTACAATACTATTAAATAAAAGTTGGATTATTTAAAAGTCCAACTAAATCATAATTTTCGGATCTGTTATGTTTTTTTTTTTAATTTTCAACGCTAGGGGATTTTCATAATATTTATATACTTTTCTTTGTAAATGTAGTAGTTTGATAGCTTATAAAACATTTTTATAAAATTATTAATTATTTGTACCCGGCTATGGATTTTGACGTCACGACTCGGTAAAATCCGATATCTAGTGATATCACTTAACCTCAATACTCACTTCTCCATCCAACCCACTAGTCGCAAATTTTAATGCCATATATTCCAGCTAGCTCTTTTAACATCTCATTCAACCACTTCATTCCTGACTTACCCCCACACCGCTTTCGTAAACATGGCTCAGTTATTAAAAGCAATAATACTAGTAGCAATAAAAGCAATAATACTAGTAGTAAGTACTTTTATAGTAGCTTAAGCTACTTTCTATACAAGTGAGTGCTTAGATTATTCTCAGTTAACTGTCAGTTTTGGACTCCCCGATTGGTTAAATTTGACAGTTAACTGAGTATTATCCTAACCTAACTTTGTATGGTAAGACCCTGTAGTTTAGAAAAGTGAAAGTTTTAGGTATTTACCACTGGTGGATATGGCCTAACAGAGCCGATGCCAAAAATTGGAGGAAGAAGTAAAAATAATCGCTGGTTACAACAAAAGAAAACGTCAAAAATGACATTTACTTTATTCGATGGTTTTTGTAAAAAGAAAAATCTGGCAACACTGCATAGATAATGTAAATAAAAGGTTTTGATTGGTCGCGATGCTTTGTGTGTGTAAATTTCGATGAAAGTGACATATAAACAAGTTTATCGATATTTTACACAAAAATGGTAGTGTAAGTGAAATTTAAGTGCTGTTTTTTGATATTAAACGCATAATCAGTGATTTTCTGCAAGAAAATGGAACCTATTCCATCCAACCAGTTCGAGAGAAGCGATTCGGTTAGTTAAAAATACGATCATTTAGATCTATGTAGATATACAGGGTATCAAAAGAAACATACCAGCTCTTCTTGTACTAGATAAATTGTACGAGGCGTTGCACCATATTTTGTTCTTATTATGAAAGATTTATAGTTGAAATTGCACTAAAAAAAGCAATGGCAGACCTGCATCCCATGTAGGCCTACTCCCGAGACTACTCCTAATTTGTATACTCTCTAACAACCTTACTCCATAACATGATGTTATTAACATCACTAGTTCCAGATATGGACTAACTCTGCTGTAGAGAACGAGCTGGTAATTTTTCTTATGACATCCTGCCAAATCAATATTGGCAATTTTATGTTGAGTCATAGAAAATTCCCTACCATCATACGAATTCTATTCTATGATAGGCTTAGGTAGGTCTTAGGCACCATCCACAGGCTCATATACAAGACACATGATGGCAAATACATACATACTTATTTTCCGATTCCTGTGATGGGCTCAGACTACTTTAAAGTAGGGTAAAATTGCCCTAAAATGGGGTTAAACCATCCCCTAGACAAAAATACGATAAATAAATGTATAAAATTATTTAGAACAAAAATGTGTTCTATTTTTATTTCTGCTAAAGTTGGCTATGTTATTTGGGTTTCAGGATGGATGGATGGTAATGATTCTAAAAATTATTTTGTAGAGTATTATACTGTACACATACCAGACTTTATAACTAAGTATCAAAGATTTGCAGTTTTCCGAATATACAGCCTGTTCCAGAACTCGCGTACCGAAATTTAAGAGGTGATTCTACATCCAAAAATATGAAAAAAAGTTTCTATAAAGGTTGGTCTGGAAATGAGCCCTAAGGGAGCTACGGCCCTTCGAAGATGACGTATTGAATGGGGAACAAAAAAAAGCACCAATAAAATTTTAATGCTGCAGGGTGATTCTTCATTTAAAACTGAGCAAAAAAGTATTATACACCAAAACACCTAAATTTAATATTAAAGGAGTAATAGCCTTTTAAAAAGTAACGTTTTTGGTGGCACAAAATGTTACTTCCTCTTAATTGCATTTTTTTTTTGATAACGGTTGCTCCTACAGTGTTACACTATATGATATTTTATATGTATTTTTACTCTAGAAATCTATATTTTTTACAACAAATCCAAAAAACATACACATAGAAAAGTTTGGGGCAAAAATGTTTTAAGCCTCATATATTTTGTCCGTCTGGGCACGCCTCTGGATAAATTAAAAAAATAAATTAACATAAACTTATTGCCCTTTTTAATACTAGTATACATGCAAAAGCTCGCCGCTCTAGCTTAAACGGTACCCGAGTTATTAATTAAAAACCTTATTTTTATTACAATTTTAAAGGGCCCTAGATCCCTTAGGGCTCATTTCCGGACCAACCTTTATAGGAACTTTTTTTCATATTTTTGGATGTAGAATCACCTCTTAAATTTTGGCATGCCAGTTATGGATCACCCTGTATTTATTGATATTTAATCTAAGGGGGGGTATTTTAGGCCATATACTAGAGGTCAGTGTTAAATCACATGCTAACTATGTAACTAGGGAACATTCAAGTATTATGTAACGCAAATTTTGATAATTTTGGACATATTTTTGGACAAAAACCTTGTTTAAGGCTTAAAAACATGAAAAAATTGGTTGACTTAAATACTTGTATTAAGTTGTCACTAATCCTACGAAACTACCCACATAAGATTTCTATTATTTACGTTTTTTTATGGACATTTTAAGATTTTTGTGGATTTCTTAAGTTTTTGTATGGATATTTTGAGATTTCTGGGAATTTTTACGTTTCTGGAAATTTTAAAAACAGGAAAGAAATAATAAGTCTTTTTTTCACCAGAATCCAGAAATGTCGACGGCAGTAGATATTCCAGAAGAAGGCATAAGATCTCCGACATCAGTCTCATCGACAAGCAATATTCCCGCTAGCAATATGATTGCTAGCAATACAATTGCTAGCAACATTCTTGCTAGCAATGTGATTGGTACAGCCTCGATGGAGGACATCCCCCCTCCAAAGCCGGACTTCTACGCCCCTCCGCCGTACGAAGTTGTCACTAATCCGACAAAGCTACCGACATACGAAGAGGTTCAGCGTGAGAAGAATTTGGAACAACAGGACTTAACATTGACGAATCCTATACCAAATATCATACATGTAAGCTTACTTATATAGGGGAAGGTGTCACCCCCCCCTCTTAACTTTTGAACCAGTTGAGATATCGACTTCAAATTTGAAACTTTTAAATAAGACAATTTAAACTATCTTTTAGCATATATTTAATACTTTCAGCTCTTAAAATGTGGGCAGGGGGCATGGGGCACATTTTTTTTAATGGAAAGGGGGGTCGTGTAATACATCATTTTAAATCTTATAAAATTCTCCATTCAACTCCATATTTTTAAATTAAAAAAAAAAATTGGGTTTAAAATGGGGTTGAAAATGGGTATTAATATCAAAATTTCTCTAAAAAAAACAAATAATTTTTTAAAAATGCCTAATTTCATCATAAAAAAATGTTAATTATACTTTTAAACTAATTTTAGTTGACATAAATAAAAATTTATAAAAAAAAAACTTAAAAAATCGAATGCTTTAGCACAAAAAAGTGAAAAATCAAAACCTTAAAAAACATTTTTTAAAAATTTAAAAATGTTAGTTTAAATAGAGAATTTTATAAGCTTTAAAATGATGTATCACACGACCCCCTTTCCATTTAAAAAAATATCCCCCCATGCCCCCCTGCCCACAATTTAAGAGCTGAAAGTATCAAATATATGCTAAAAGATAGTTTAAGTTGTCTTATTTAAGAGTTGTAAATTTTAAGTCGATATCTCAACTCGTTCAAGGGGGGGGTGACTTTTCGACCGCACTGTATATAATTGAAGACTTCGCGTTCAAACCCAGATTTATCCAGATTTATTAAGACCATTTTCAGCAAATGAAAATAACGATATTTATATTTACCTTAAAAAAGGCAAATTCTGTAGAAGCAATTTTGTTTAACTTGTTAAATACAAAGAAAAGTTATTTAATCGTGAAATGCCATAATTTTTCCAAAAAATTGTCCCCGGCCCCTTAAAACCCCCTAATTAGGGCATATTTTTTAAATGCATTTCCCGAGGGTTATATTTATTGGACAATCCTTGTACACCTATCCAACAATCTTCTACAATCTTTGACAATTCCTTCTTCCACAATCATCTTCAATCATCTACAATCCACAATCATCTAAAATCTTCCCACAATTTTAAACAATCTTCATTAAAATGTTGTACAATCTTTCACAATCTTTTTGACAATCTTTCACAATCCTTTGATTCTCACAATCCTTGTACACTTTTTTTCAATAAATAAACCCCTCGGCATTTCCAGCAAGCTAGAAATTTTAAATTTGGTATACACATAGGGAATTCCGCATATAACCAAAAATATATATATATAAAATATTACCCCCCTGCCCCCTAAAGGCCCCAAATTAGGTGCTTTTTTAATACACTCCCAAAAAAGCTAGAAATTTGGAATACACATAGGGGAATCCATGATTCCACTCGGAATTCCGCATGTACCCTAAAAAAAAAAATACACCTCGCCCCAAACCCCCTAAATTGGGTGCTTTTCTTCCAGAAAAAGCCAGAAATTTTAAATTTGGCAATTTGGGGATTTCGAATATAATCCAAAAACAATTAAAATTAACCCCCCAGCCCCCTAATCCCCCAAATTAGGTGCTTTTATTAAATACACGTTCAGAAAATCTCGAAATTTGTAATTTGGTATTAACTATTTAGTTCCCTTTAAAGGGATTCCGCATAGATCCCAAACAAATATGAAAATTTACCTGCAGCCCCCTAAACACCCCCTCAACACCCCCTCCCCCAATTAGGTGTTTTTTAAACGCACTTCCAGAAAAACTAAAGTAATAGGGAGAAGTTGGGGTAAAACTGGGAAAATAGGGGAAGGTGGAACAAAACTGAACCAAAAGAAGGGGTATTTAGGGAAATGTAGGAAAAAAACTGGAAATTTAGAGCAACAATGGGTGAAGGTGTGACAATGTGCGAACATGTAGGGGATGGTGGGGTAAAACTGTAAAACAGTGGGGAAAGGTGGGGTAAATCAAATAGAGTAAAGGTAGAAAAAATTGGTTCATTTTGGTCTTTAGTTTTAACTGGTTTTCGTTGAGACATTTGTAATATTTTCAGCCTTCACATTATCGCACTGCAGGACAACGAATCGTAATCGAAACTGATCGGACTGCAGAAGAAGTTGACACCACACTGTTGGGCACAGATTTCATGTTCTACATGGCGTTTTTTGGTAAGTTTTACATTAGGCCGGAATATTTTTCTCCTAAAGGTTGGCAATAAAATGCCTAAAATTGTCATAAAATCAAAAAAAAAATCTGAAATTTTCGGAGATTTCAACTATCGTCAAATTAACTGGCAAACAAAACGTCTTGAAATGGCTGATATGGCGGCGGAACAGTTTCTTGACTCATACAACAATTCCAATCTGTACCAGCTTATTACAAATCCTACTAGATTAAGAGACAGACCTTCCACACTTGACCTGCTGTTAACATCTGAAGAAAATCTCATTAATATAGAGTATCACGCACCTATTGGATGCAGTGATCATGTAACTCTTGAAGCTACTATCCAAAAAGTGTCAAATCTATCAAAAAACTCAACTACTGTAAAGCCAACTATGACGTGATAAACCAATATACACCTAGGTGTCTCAAAGAAACTTATTGAAATGAAATTGGTGGTAAAATTTTTTCTTGGTTAAGAGTGAAATTTAATGTTCTTTTGATATCTGGCAAAAATATCTTTTTATCTTTTACACAAGTCCTGATATTTAGATTTATGTAAATCATGTTTTTGGAATTTAAAAAAACGTCAAAAATGAGCCACCCTAATATCTCCAAAACTATTTTAGATTTTAAGCTTTCACGGCCATTAAGATATAAAGAACTTTCACTTTCGGGTTTAGACCGTGTTAATGGATTTTCACTTTCCGACGTTTCGTCTCTTACTACTAGAGACATCTTCAGGGATTAATCTGAAACTAAGTTTCGAATCAACTTGTGTCACTATTTATGACGAGTTGTGGTTATTCACCCGTGACGAGGTTTTTCCTATCAAAGACTTCCATATTGCAGGTAAGTGGTAACCAGTGTCCCGATTGATATTGTTAGGATGCTTGATGATTTCTATCGATTCCCGTATCTTCCTTGGCATTTTTCTGTTTTCTGTTAATATTTGTTTTGTTTCAGACAAATTGATTTTATGACCTGTTTCATGTACATGTTCGGCTACTGCCGATAAGGAAATTTGTTTCTTTCTTATATTGCGCTCATGCTCTTGAAGTCTTGTAGAAATTTTTCTCTTAGTTTCACCTATGTAAACCGTACCACAGGAGCAGGGTATTTTATATACGCCTTCTGAACTCAGGGGTATTTTGTCTTTTGTTGAAGTCAAACATTGACCTAATTTTTGGTTGGACCGAAATATAGGCTTAATATTTGACTTCTTCAAAAGTTTACCTATTTTTTCCGTGATACCGCTTACATAGGGAAGTATAACTTGTGTCTGTCTGTCATTGTCACTATTGTCCTGTTGTTTGGGTCTGGGATTTCTGTATTTGTATATGGTCTTATTAATGTCTTTTTTGGTATAACCGTTCATGGTCAAGGCTTTGGTTAGTTTAAGGAGTTCTGTGTCTAGGGAATTCTTGTCTGAAATCATGAAAGCCCTATGAACAAGTGAATTAACTACCGAGCGTTTTTGAGAGGGATGGTGATGTGAAAATGCGTTTAGGTATCTGTCAGTGTGGGTTTTTTTCCTGTATACCGAGTGTCCTATTGAGCCATTTTCCGTTTTGTAAACCAAAACGTCCAAAAAGGGAAGTGATCCGTTGTTCTCAATTTCCATCGTAAACCGTATAGATTTATGTTGGGAATTGAGGTGATTTAGAAAACCTTGAAGGCTTTCCAAGCCATGGGGCCAAATAGCATAGACATCGTCTACGTATCTGCGCCAAATTTTAGGTTTTAATGGAAATGACTCAATAGCTTTTTTCTCGAAGTATTCCATGAAAGCATTGGCCGCAGGGGGTGATAATGGGGATCCCATTGCGGCGCCTGACATTAACACGGTCTAAACCCGAAAGTGAAAGTTCTTTATATCTCCAAAACTATTCGTTTTCTAGCAAAATCCTTTCGGTCTAGTAATCTAGACCCTATTTGATGTGCCAAATTTGAGCAAAATCGGAGAGATGAAGGTCCGGCGCCGTGTTGATCTGACGAAGAAAGCTCCATAGGTTAATTTTAAACAGAATTATATAAGTTATTTAGATCCCTTACAGGATGCTCGAAAAAAGTCGAAAAAATGACCCAACTCAAAGGAATTTTTTTTTTCGGAAAAATCAATTTGCATTTGTTAAATGAAACACTATGCAAAATTTGAGCAAAATCGGAGAGGTGAAGTCGAACATCGGTCCTATTTGAAAATGAATATCCTGTATACTTACTGTAATTCTTTCTGCTTGATATGTTATTGACATAAATTAATTACAGTATGTTAGAATATGATATCTATATAATCATTTTTATATTATTATATAATATAAAAATAACACCGGCACAAAAAAAAAAATTGTCTGTACACCGGGCGCCACCTATCTACGGGCATGTTTTTCGACCCGCTGAATACGAATTTCAAGTCAGTTTAGGCCGTCCAGCCTTCAATTTCGAGTAAAAATTTTTTTTTCTTGCCAAAACATCGAATTTTCGCTATTTTTTGGGTTTTTTTCTGCAATTTACTCGAAATTGAAGGCTGGAAGGCCTAAACTGACTTGAAATTCGTATTCAGCGGGTCGAAAAACATGCCCGTAGATAGGTGGCGCCCGGTGTACAGACAATTTTTTTTTTGTGTGCCGGTGTAATATATATTTATGTATTTTTGCATTTTACAGATGAAATTTCACTAAAATACATCAAAAACATCGATTTTTGAGCATTATTTTAGTTATAAAAAAAATATATCAAAAAAAGGTGTTCTAGCCATTATTGCTATTAAAAGCACCGGCACACAAAAAAAATTAAGTAGAATGTGCATTTGACCGGACCTACCTACGGGTACGTATTTTGGTCCGCTGAATCCGAATTCGAGGTCAGTTTGACCCCTACACCCTCGAAATTTCGAGAAAACTTCAAAAAACCGTAAAAATGATGAAAATCGGCAGTTTTAATGATAAAAAAATTTTTTGGAACTAAACTAAGCGTGATTTTCATGTATTTCGATCCGCTGAATATGAATCGAAACTTTATTGAGACCACGAGCCGTTTTAAATGTAAAAAAATCACACAAACCCTCCAAAATTATGTGTTTTTCACAGATTTCAAGTTATTTGATATATCTACGTTATAGAGTTTTTATTTTAGGCATTAAATCATGTTCAATCAATTTTTTTCTGTTATGAATGGTCATTTTTACAATTTTTTCGAAATTTTCCAGCTTTAGAGGGTGATTCGACTAAAAAAATTAAGATGCGAATTGAAGACATCAAAAGATATAAAATTTTATCTGAATTGGACCAGAAGAAGTTTTTTATCATGAAAACTATATTTTTTCGGAATTTTCGAGAGTTTTGTGTGATTTTTTTACATTTAAAATGGCTCGTGGTCTCAATAAAGTTTCGATTCATATTCAGCGGATCGAAATACATGAAAATCACGCTTAGTTTAGTTCCAAAACATTTTTTTATCGTTAAAACTGCCAATTTTCATCATTTTTACGGTTTTTTGAAGTTTTCTCGAAATTTCGAGGGTGTAGGGGTAAAACTGACCTCGAATTCGGATTCAGCGGACCAAAATACGTACCCGTAGGTAGGTCCGGTCAAATGCACATTCTACTTATTTTTTTTTGTGTGCCGGTGAAGTAGACACATTTGGGAGTATATCCTAAAATTTCAAAAAAAAAATGGGGTTTTTACAGGAATATGGCTTCAAAGATAATTGGACTTGCCTCATTATTGCAGTAAAACAATAATTTGAAATACGGAAAACATATAAAAAAGATATCCATTTTTTTATTTATAGTATTATTAATTTGAGCCATTTCGCCTCAATGACTATTTATATCGTAAAAATCTAAAACAGAAAATTAAATTAAAATGTTCTTATCAGGCGCACCTATTTCTAGATGCGCTGGTAAGGTATTGCGTTTAAAATAATACTTATCTGTTATATCTTCTTTACCTAAAAAATATTATTAGTCAATACCTTACCAAAGTTTAAAAATTTTGCCTAAATAGAGAATTTTCAATAAAATTCTTGATAAATCGTTAAAATAATTAAAAAAGAACGAAAAACTGAATAAAAGTTAACTTCTAACGTTTCGGGATCTAATCTTTTCAATAAAAGTTTTTTCCAAATTAAC
The DNA here is from genome assembly GCA_958510825.1 of Brachypterus glaber. NCBI lineage: Eukaryota > Metazoa > Arthropoda > Insecta > Coleoptera > Kateretidae > Brachypterus > Brachypterus glaber. The sequence continues at coordinate 45,001,116 of OY294050.1, read as the reverse complement.
TTCTCTACACGTTTTCAACAAAAACGCCTTTTCCAAATTAATTTCTCTACACCTTTTTTATTGTTACAGGTGTCTTTGTTTCAATTACCTCGAAATGACATATTTTGACATTTGTCATATTTTGATTGATAAAGCCAAATATTGCCCAAATTCTTTCAAAACTAATAATTTTCTTTGAAAACGGGATCAGATTAGATCCCGAAACGTTAGAAGTTAACTTTTATTCAGTTTTTCGTTCTTTTTTAATTATCTTACGATTTATCAAGAATTTTATTGAAAATTCTCTATTTAGGCAAAATTTTTAAACTTTGGTAAGGTATTGACTAATAATATTTTTTAGGTAAAGAAGATATAACAGATAAGTATTATTTTAAACGCAATACCTTACCAGCGCATCTAGAAATAGGTGCGCCTGAAAGGAACATTTTAATTTTATTTTCTGTTTTAGATTTTTACGATATAAATAGTCATTGAGGCGAAATGGCTCAAATTAATAATACTATAAATATATATACGCCTCAAATAAATTATAGATTCCATTTTTTTATTGGTGAAACCCGTTTTGATCTATTTCAATTGGTTTTCAAGTTATTCAACGCAAAAGTCGAAGTTTAAAAAAAAATTATAAAAATTAAAAAAAAATCATATCTCCGTGATTTTTTTTTAAAGCAAAATCCTTCTAGTAATCTTCTAATAGGCACTTAAGTAACAAGTTGCACAAATTTCAGTCAAATCCGCCACTATGGAGCATTCAACTTAGCCTGAATCTGCGCGGATTGTGTCTATAGCAAATGCGCGTATGTATACTGGAGTAACACGTTTTTATCTTATAGGATAACATTTGACTTGCCCTTATTTAATACGAAAATATTTTTTTTGTCCACTGCTATAAAGAAACATTATAGGAAAAAATAATACTAAATATAAAAAGTTATAGCAAACATTTTTTCATTTAAATAAAGTAAAAAACATATTTGGCGTGGGACACTTTATGAATTCATTTTAATAGGGCGTGGCGGTCAGTGTTAAGAAACTTTTGCGTTTTTTTGGATGGTTAGGTGTTGGGTCTTAGGTAGAGCCGGATTTACTCAATTTTTCAAATAAAAACTTTTCGCAAAAAAAAATGAACCGACTTCTGCCTCTAAAAAGTAAAAAATAAAAAATAAGCCGGTGCTAATTTCAACACTCCCTAAATTAAATACTAACAATTATTTTTGTTGTTAAATTGTTTGCTGTGAAATTGGCACCGACTTATTTTTTATTTTTTACTTTTTAGAGACAGAAGTCGGTTCATTTTTTTTTTCGAAAAGTTTTTATTTTTTACTTTTTAGAGACTCAGAACTTGTAGATTTGTAACATCATCTAAGCTAAATTATAGTTGTCCTTCCATCTCGGCAAGTTGTTGACGTCACAACGCACTAGATAAATTTCTAAGAATTAAATTTAAAAGTATTTTTATTTCAGCGCCCAAGAGTCCAACCAACCTTATTTTAAACGAAATACTAAAGAAAATCTTTGTTAAACTTTAAGCGTTAAGTAATAATGAAATAATGCCTTATGGTATAATCACAAATTTTATAATTTTCTCTTGGTATTTTAATATACAGATCCACAGAATCAAGTTTAGCGGCATTTAAAAGATGCCGTAATATTTTACCCAGGTAGCAAAATAACATGACATTCACGTGAAAGCCACGTTAATATGTGACATGTGATGTTAAGATTGTAGTCTCATTTAACAAGAATGTCGCATGGTGGGGATGTCCTAAGTCCGCCCCTAATAACATCACACAATGACATCCCGAAAATAACGTGTTTGTGACATCATAAATCCACATTCCTGTTATATCTAATATCTTATGGATGCCGTTACTGTTACTTTAATATTTAAATAATATCCTAAAAAAAATCGGATTTAAAATCAATCAGTAATTGAAACAAACACAGATAGAAACAGATAGAATACGAAATTGCAGATTAAGCGGATAATATATTCCTTTAATCCGTGTCCGTGGTCTTGAGAAGTCCGGCTGAGCCCCCTATCCATTGGAAATCCTATAATGTATATATAATTTCCTTATAATAATTTACTCTCTCAACATCATCTTATATCGATTTTTTTGCTTCGAACGTCGGTGAGAAGCAAAATAACATGACATTCACGTGAAAGCCACGTTAATATGTGACTTGCGATATATTCACAGCGTTGCTAAATATGTGTTATTAAATAACATGGTTGTCACGTCACACGTTTACGTTGCAAATGTGATGTTAAATACATGTTATTTTTCAATATTATGTGATGTTATGATTTAGTTTAAAAATACACCCAAAAGTGATGTTAATTTCCTGTAATATAACATCCCTTGCTACCTGGGTAATGACCCCTTAATCAAGATATCCGGCTTATCCGAGTTATCCAATCATTTTCTAAAAAATTGGTTGGTATTGGAACCAAATTAAGCCGGTTTTAAGTGTTATCCGCCTTGCCCGGCATTATCCGAGCGTCAAATTGAAACGGGACCACCTAATGAATGTCCTCTTTAAGTTGCAAAAGGTTTCATCAAATTCCGTTCATTCGTTCTAAAGTTATGCGGGAACAAACATAAAAAAAAACAAAGTCATACGTCGAATTGATAACCTCCTCCTTTTTTGTAAGTCGATTAAAAAAAGAGAACTTTTTTCAGTTTAAGTGTTGTAACTGTGACGTCTAGAACTGTAAACCAGTTTAAAAATAACTTGGACAGGGATATTGAAAGAATAAGGAACCAATGGGTGCACTTTCCTCAATAACTATTTAGTCTGTGATCTATAACCGTGATTATTTATTTATTTATTTATATTTAAACTCTAGTAATTTTATTTTTATAATTAAGCTAATTTTTGTGATATATATTTTTTTTTTTGTGATGTAACTTAGATGTAATGAGCTTAGATTTTTTATACTCAGTTTCATCGGCTTTAGCCGCTCACTGTTTTATAATAATGAAAATAATAATAATAAAATAATTTTTCTTTTTTGATACAAAACCATGAAAACACATGAAAGAAACCTGTTTGACAGTGTAATTTTATTTTTGTAGTGGCCTTCATATTCAACTGGATCGGATTTCTGCTGCTCATGTGTTTCTGTCACACCATAGCGTCCAGATACGGCGCCTTGTCCGGATTCGGCCTCTCGCTGGCCAAATGGACATTCATTGTGCAACATTCCACCGAATTGGCCTCCAAGGACAACAGTTGGCTTTGGTGGCTCATCATGACATTTGGTAAGCTTTTTTTTCTGAAAGAAAGTAGTTATCATGCTGTTCACGGCGCGTAGCGCTAGAATATTATTATACGGTAGTTTCGAATTTCCCAAAATCGCCAAAAAACGTCCTAGACAAAAAATTCTTGGATACAAATGTGTTTCATGAAAAAATACACTGCCCAGTAAAAGAGCTATTTTACACCTCCGCGCGTAAAATAGATTTTTTATTATTAGGTTTGGACTTTTAACAACCTTAAAAATATACCAATTTTCACGAAAACTACCCCCCCCCCCTCTTAGGAGGTGCAGTTAATCAGATTCTCTTTCAGCAACCTTAAAAAGCCCAATACACTAATTTTCACACAAACTACCCACACCCCTCAGGGGGGTGAAATTAGAACAATTTTATTAAAAGATTCAGTTTCAGCAGCCTCAAAAACCCCAATATACCAATTTTCACGAAAACCAACCCCCACCCCTCAGGGGGTGGATTTAGATTATTTTATTATCAGTTTTCACGAAAAATTAAAAAAATTATTATCAGATTCATATTCGCCAACCCCAAAAACCCCTATATACCAATTTTGACGAAAATATTAAAAATATTTACCCCCTCACCCCTCGGGGGTGGAGTTAGAAAAAAATTATCAGATTTAATTTCAGCAACCTCAAAAACCCCTATATAGCAATTTTCAAAATTTTCTAAAAAAAAATTATTTTTCCCCGCAATGTTCACCAAAAACAATCCCGAGCTAGAACTTTTAGTAACATACCTGTATGTCAAATTTTAAGTCTCTATCTTAAAGCGTTCTTAAGTTATCGTGTCCACAAGATTTCCCGGACAGACCGATCGATCGACCGACAATTTTTTTTTTTGCTTGAAATTGACTTATATCGACATAAAACGCAAAAATACGAAAAAAAAAATTTGAAAATTTTTGTACGAATACAAGGCTTTCCGAAATTTTGAAAACTTTCAAAATAAGAAACTTTGAAAAAGTCCGTTTGTCTGTCCGTCCGTCCGATGTCACGTTTTTTGTGGACACGATAGCTCAAGGACGAATAATCCGATTGACTTGACATTTTCAGGAAAAATCAAGTTCTATGAAGGAAGGATCCCAAAAACAAAAAAGTTATGTGGGTCTAAACTTGAAAAAAAAAAACGAAATAGTATATTCTATAACTAGTATGGAATAGACAATATTCCACGCGAGCGGAAAGACTATTCCATACGTGTTGTAGACTATACTTTTTCTTCGACTGCAAATATGAAACACTGTATGGCTTTAAACTGCGGACAAGGTTAAAAACAATGTTTTTTTGTGACTCGACATTGTAAATACAACAAAACACATATTTTTAAATAAAGCAATCAATGTTATTTAATAATTTTATCAAATCAGTACTTAAAAAAGATTTTTATATAATTTTAGCACATATTTACAAATTATAATGCAAAAATTAAAGGTTATGTCAGATTGTTGTGACAGATATCAGGTTTAAATATTTAACTATAGATGGAGCAGTTTTAATTTTTTGAACCAAATTGATAAAAAACTGGTCTAATATTAAGAAAAACTAATAAACTTTATGTAATTTTAACTCAAAACTTTAAATTGCATTAAATTATTCAATATTTTATGGTAAAATAAATATATTTTTGCTAATTTTGCTACAGTTTTCTTTACTTTTATAAACAAGAGATGGCACTACATGTTCTCATTCTAACACTTGATACGGAATGTTCATATCATATCTAGAGCTAGAATGGATTCATTCTGTGTTTGAAAAGTGTGTGTATTTGCTTACATTCTAAAGCAGTCGTAGAAAAAAACCATTTTCATTTTTTTTTTCAATTCTAATGTGTCTTATTTGCAGGTCTTATCATATGCATCAGAGCGATTCTACAGTACTTAAGCATCAAAAGGGGCTGGCACATGTTATCGGCCAGTCACCAGGAACGGTTATTGTTTTTCTATTAAATCTCTGTTATTTGGCCACAAAAAATATTGGTCCACATTATTTAAAAATGTGATTTTTCTCTAATGATTTAGATACTTCATTCCTCTATACAGGGAACATCATAATTATTTGACCAAATTAATTGTTGAAAATTTTACTTTATACTACTATAGTATATTCAGCTTCAAGTTGCAGTAGAAGTAAACAAAAGAATCACGCAGGCGGCAGCTGGCGCGTGGTTTCATTGGTTAAAACACTAGAATGTTGCGAGAGTAGGGATGTAGAAAATTAAACAGGTCAGTACAGTTGGACTCACAAAAAACGCAAGATTTAAATATGCTAAAATGTCAATTTTACTAATTATTTTATAGTTTAATTAAGATTTTAAGAAATAGGTTAGGTTAATTTGACAATTGTCAGTTTATTACAGAAAATGCATGCGAATAATGTCGAATATTAAAATAATAATAATAAATAATAAACTGAAAAAGCATTTAGAATATTTAATCAAATCAAAAATTAAAACACAATATTTAGTAAATCTTATGAAAAAATAAAAATTTGAACTCTACTAACCTAAAATATAATTTATAAAAATTATGATTTTCGTCTAAAAAAAAGTTTTTTAACCCAGGAAAATTTGTATTGTTTATAGCATGCACCGCTTATTGTAAATGGTATTCTCTCAAATAATTAAGTAAATTTTCATCCTGTATTTCATTTGATATCTTCTTTCTTTCCGAGTCTGCACGCCCTTTCCTTTCCATTTATTTTTTCTTCAATCTTAACCATTATTCTTTTTTCTATGATCTTAACACAACTCTCCGAAACACTAAATAACCTTGCCACAATTAAAGGTCTCTATAGAGATCACTAGCCACAATCACTTCCTTACATCCTGCTTCCAATATACTCATAGTTTGAGATTTCTTAATGCATTTCTAATTACTTTATAATTATTATAACTAATTTTGAAAAATATTGTCAACATGACAACGGCTTTGTTTGTATTGTAATTATTGAATTTACGCAACTAAATTTTTAATCTTGTTTTTTTTTCGGATGCAACTGTACTCTTTTTACTTAAAAAAATGTTGTCCCTCCCTAGGATTTTTAAAAGTCGGCGACAATGCGTTCGGCTATAAAAAAATTCCTACCTTGGTACAAAATTTTAATTCAGCTGTTATTTATTGGCCAAATAAATATGATTAAACTTGTACATTGTTTTGTAATTATTATTATTGTACAATGTTTTTCTTGTAATTGTTTTTTTTATTGTTTTTAGCACACTTTTTAGATAAATATGACCTTGAATAATATTTTATTATATACAAAGTGTTTAATAGTTTAAGTGTAAATTCTTTTTTTGTAGTCATGCCTACATTATACCTATAAAATACCTTTAGTTTTGGCCTAAACTTGCAATTTACACTGCCGCACATTAAATTCCGGACACCTAAAAAATTGACATTTTTTAAATTGAAATATTTCAAAAACTAATTAATGGATTTGACTGATTCTTTTTTTGTTTTGAAGCTTAAACATTCTCTACTTTTGTTTGTTTTAAGAATGATCAATTTTTTTTTTCGTATTAACAGCAACAAATAATGTACAACCATGTTTTTTACCCCTTCTTCTTGGACTTGCATGGTACGCCACTGCAACTTTTTATCAAATTATTAAAGTCTTTCTTGTTGCCGCAGTTTCAATGAATATTTTCTTTTTTATTTTTTTACTTTTTTCCTTCTGGTTTAGGAGATATCAGGATTTTCCTGAAAGTTGTAATTTTTTCAGTCAACTCAAAAAGTACTAAATCAGCAGAGTTTTTTATTTGAAGCTCATGTCTTTTACTTCTTCTTCTACAGTTTCTTCATCCCGGGGCAACTTTTTATTGCCGTCTGACGGAGGCTTAACGGTGATTTCACAGAACTGCCGCCGGACGGAGTGGCCCTATTTTTTCTTCTACTCAAGTTTTACAAACCCAATTTATGTTTTTGATAGCCTTGATTAAAAGAAAAACGTAACTCGGTTAAGCTTCAAATTTAAAGCACAGACAGCATCAATCAAATTCATGTAGTACTTTTTAAGTTAACTGAAAAAATGACAACATACAGGAAAATCCTGATATCTCCTAAACCAGAAGTAAAAAAGTAAAAAAATAAAAAAGAAAATATCCATTAAAACTGCAGCAATAAGAAAGAGTTTAATAATTCGATAAACAGTTGCAGTGGCGTACCATGCAAGTCCTAGAAGATGGGGTAAAAACATAGTTGTACATTGTTTGTTGCTATTAATACAAAAAAAAAATTTTTAATCATTCTTAAAACAAACAAAAGTAGAGAATGTTTAAGCTTCAAAACAAAAAAGAATCAGTCAAATCCATTAATTAGTTTTCGAAATATTTGAATTTAAAACATGTCCATTTTTTAGGTGTCTGAATTTAATGTGCGGCAGTGTACTACTGTTTTTTTTTTTAATTGGCAATAAATACAAAATTGTACAATTGCATTCATAAGTTTTGCCTAAAATTACAGGTGTTTTGTATTTTGAATGCAAATTATTTCAAAATTAGTCCTTAAATTGATTTAAAATAAGGCAAATTCCTTTTCCTACGACCTAGTTAGTAGGTAGTGCCTATTTTTCACCCGTTGCCTATGACAACGGTTGGAAAGTGACAATCAGCTGAAAATGAGCAAACAAACACATAACCTCAGATTGACAAATTAATTTTAAGACATTTTTTGCGTTTTTTTGATGTTTAGGTGTAAGGTCGTAGGAAAAACGCCGCTCGACGCAAACCTATTTCAGTGCACTTTGAGTGCTTTTTTTTACTCGGCTGGCCTCGTAAAAAAATAAGGTTCGCGTATTAAAAAAACTTTTTTTTTTAAAGGTAAAAAAATTTGAAAAAAATTAAAAAAGAGCTTTTGGCCCATCCCGATTTTTACCAAAAAGAATCCCAGCCGAGAACTTTTGATAAGGAACCTATGGTCCAAATTTGAATTATTTAGCCGAAAGCGTTCTCGAGTTATCGTGGTAGAAAATTTTCCCAGACAGATTGACCGACAGAAATTTTCGCCGAAATTACGCAAAAAAAAGTAAAATCAAATTGCTTTCGACTTTTTTGGTGTTAACTATAAAACGCTCTGTATATTTTTTTATACATGGACATATCTATTGTCTTAATAATGAATAGATGTTTTAAAACTGTATTATAAAATTATAGATATAAAATAAATAGCTTTAAGAAAAAAAGTAGTACCTTTATTAAATTTTTAAGGAAGCATATACCGGGTGTCCCAACTCTATTAACCCAGCGATTTTCTCGAAAACTAAAAGATAATCAAGTTCTGTGAAAACAATCTTAAATAAGACAATTTAAAATATCTTTTAGCATATATTTGATACTTTCAGCTCTCAAAATGTGGGCAGGGGCACGGGGGTGGGGGAAGTTTTTTAAAGGGTAGGGCGGGGGTCGTGTGATACATCATTTTAAAGCAAATAAAATTCTCTATTGGAAAGCATATTTTTTTATTTTTTAAACATTTTTTTGTAAGGTTTTGATTCTTTAATTTTTCGTGCTAAAAAATGCATTTTTTTATGAAGCTGAAGTTTGCAACGTTTTTTTGCAACGAAAATTCAAATAGTATATTAAAGTACTAGTTTTATAACATGCGTTTTTAGCGCACGAGTACAAGTTTAGAGAACAAACCGCTTGCGGCGAGTTTTCTAAAGTACTAGTGCTCTAAAAACGTGTTATGAAACGAGTGCTTTATACAATTTTATCTATTTTGCTCTAAAATTTAAAAAAAACTTACATTTAAATTTAGGGATTTTTGTTTTGGGTTGGCATTACAGTTTACACTATGTTTAAAATTCTAAGAACAAATGATATTTTGATATATTTTAAAGTCATCTCTTCTTTTTTCACTGCAATTAACCAGTCCACAATTTTAAAACGGTAAAAAATAACCCAAACACAAAACCCAAACCTAGCGACGTTCACATTTGCACGCAAAACGTCAAGAGATAGGCTTTTGTATGTTGCCAACCCAACAGAAAAAAAAGTACAGACCTCTTATGGGCCTATAAGAACACGCAAAATGCGTGTGATTATGAGCTTATAAGAGTCGCAAAATAGAAAAAAGATATTTAAATCTTAACCCGGGGCCATTTTTCATAAGGAGTGTACTTTATATCTAGCATACCGCAATGCGGTATTACCGCAGCCATGATATAAACGTTTATTAAAAATTTATTTTAATTTAAGATAAATTTAGGTGACTACATTATTTACATGTCTGTGATAGGCTTTTTTATTTATTTGCCATATGAGTAAAAGTTAGTTTTAGAGATAGCACTATCCATATACTAAAAAAACCGTGTGTGTCATATATGCGACAGTATACGGAAAGGGGTTAAGTATCGCCCCATATGGTAGTATTAACCGTTTTAGAGAAAAATTCATTTATAATGCTTATAAACCCTGGTAGAAAAGTACATAAATCTAACTTAACATAACATTAGATTAGTGACATTTTTATGTTTAGTCTCAAACGTTATACAAAAACGTTATAAAATATATAAATCTAATCTTAAAAACTAACGTTTGACAAAAACGTTATAAAATACATAAATCTAACGTTAGTTTTCCAACTAAATTCTAACCTTTTTCTAACTTTAAATATTTTTTAAATTTCCATTATTAATACGTAAGCTATAGTAGAAAATACTCATTTCAGACAGCTATGTGCCTAGGTTTGATAATTATTTATTATTTCTATAAGTTTAAAAAAAAATTCCCCAAAAGTCAAAATTATAGTAAGTCTGGCAACGCTGTACTAGAATTTAAAAAATATTTTAAGATTCTGAATGTATAAATATTAACTAACTAAATATAAAGTTTTTCTGAGAGGTAAACGTATTTATGGAAGTATAACAGCGTATTACACGAAAAATATTTAGGGCCACCTAAAAATATGGCTGTTTTATAAATAAATGTAACGAAATTTTGTTTAAAAATATTATGATTGCTAATCATCATCAATAGTTTGTTTGGGTCTTTAAGAGACAGGCGCAGCCTATGGCTCATTTATCTAAAAAAAATATTTAATCTGAATTGAAAGTTGGGGCAGTGAGTCTATGCTCACTGATGCGAGTTGCATCTGTCATAATTTGGGGGGAAAAAAAATGATTGCTAAAATACATTAAGATTTATTTATATGAATAAATTTTTCTCCAGCTGCCATTTTATGATGCAGGTAGAAATTTTCTAGTTGTCCACGCCCCCTCCGAAAGTTAGAAATTAAACGTACTTATAACGTATTTCTAACTTAAAAATCTAACGTTAGATTAACGTTTGTAACTAACGTTTGATTCTAAAGTTAAAAAGCGGGACATTTGCACATATTTTATAACGTACTTTTATACAGTTTTCTAACATTAGAAAAACCGTCTTCTGTTAAATTTCTACTAGGGAATATTTATTTCGACAAATTATTTTCTAAATCTATATTCCAGTTCGTATATTCCAACCGATTGATTCGCTTTATCATCGTAGTCGGCCCATTCTTTTTCCTCCAAATCTATGTCCTCGAATATTTTGCCGCTATTTTCTGCTTTCGCTATCCAACCAGGTCCGGCTTTAAATTCTACAGGTTCCAAGCCCCTTGAGGTAAATTCAACAAGGGGTTTAAAGTTACCTTGATCATCTAGTGTGTATTTTCCTAAAAAAATACATAAGTTTTAGAACAAACCAGGTGAGTTTTATTTATGTCCACCCCCTAAAATTAAGATTAATCTCCATTCGATGAAAATAAAACTTTTGTGATTTAGGGGCTGTCCATATATTACGTAACCCGCCTAGGGGGGGAGGGGGTCAGAGAAATTGTTACAGTCCATTGTGACAGGGGGGAGGGGGGTCTAGGTAAACGTTACGTAACGGAATTTAATAAATTTAATGTTTATTTCCTAAGCTTGGCAGATGTATTTTTATTTCAACATAAATTACTATTTAGTGGCCCATAATTCCCCTTTTCACACAAAAATTGACGAAACTATGCATATTTAAATAATATTGTAAACAGTAAAAAAACTGTTGACATTGATATTAAAAAAAATATCTTACGGCCCTGTTCTTGCGTGATCTTGCCGATGAATCATCGGCGATGATACATTTTCGCCCGGAATGTGTACTCACAGAACACCAATGTGTGTACTATTTTGTGTACCTGTGCATAAACAATATACCTGTTATATGTGACACTCAGTGTAAAAAGGGGTACCTAGTATTTTTTCCCTATGTGATACTGATTATGAATATTTTTTAAAAGTTTGAGTGATTTTTTTGTTTAAGTACATTAAGTGCTATATGTATTATTATAATAAATATGTATCATTTTTACACTGTCTTTTTACCGTCTTGCATTATGCGGAATTCTGTATCAAGATATGTTAGAAAAAAAATACAATTTTTTATATTGTTACGCGTTACACAGGGGGGAGGGGGAGTGTTGGTAAATGTGACAGTTTGTTACACATGGGGGGAGGGGGTCAATTTTTTTTGAAAAATTGCGTTACGTAATATATGGACAGCCCCTTATATAATTTTACAATTCAATTAATTTCAATTCAATAATCCAATTTTTTTTTGTTTCACTTCCGGTTTCGCCGGAAGTGGTATAAATATGTTGTTTTTTTTTTAATGGAACACCCTGTAATTTTTGACATTTTTGAATTTAGCCGAAAATTCTATGTTTAAACTGATTGTTTTTTTTTAAACTTTTTTTTTTTCGTTTTCGCTTTTATTAGGGTCACTTCATCTTACTTTGTTCTTTCGTTCTATTTCATTAGTTTTCGTTTTTTGGACTTGGCTTTTCTCCTTTCAGGTATGGTATCAAAATAAAGGCATTTAATTGAGAAATAAGATGGCATAATAAAAAATATACCATTCCATTAAAAATAATTTAAGTCAGATGTTACCCACCGCACGAGGACCATCCTGTATATATTAAAATATTTTTAGAATGTGCCTTTTTTCAAACCATACAACTTTTCCTATTAAAGTTTTTCTCTAAAGTGGATACTTTGCTATAAATCAACCTAGACGGCTTTGATGAGACACCCTGTATATGTAAAAAATATATGCATAATTTTTATATTATAGTTTGATTTGGGGGCGGGGTTAACAAAATTTGGGAGGGGCTAAGCCTCCCACAAAATCAAAACTCTCTGAACAGTCACAGCGTGGTCTTTGTAAGGGACAGGTGTGACCGCTTTGGCGGATTTACTCCAGCATCAGCAAATGAAATGAAATTAATTTTATTTTTATTTTATGTTATGTTGTGAAAGTGTTTGTTTAATTGTAAAGTTTTAAGTGAGTCGTGATTATTAATATGTGATGTTAAATTTAAATTCAATTACATCGGCACTTAGTGCTACTAAGAGTGCCGATGTATTGAAATATTCGCCGAAAAGTCAAAACTCTGACCGCGTTTTTTTCACATTTCTCGACGTTTTAGACCATTCTGAGTCGAAATCAGTAAAAAAAAATTTTGCGTCCGTCTGTCTGTCTGGGTGTAAACTCTAACTACATTTCTACATGAGACTTGGAGTTTGTTTCCATATAGTTTCTTATCGTATTCAGAAGAGCTGATTAGATTTTGGGGGTAAACGATTGGGGGTAAGGGGGTAAAACTTCTATTTTTAGAGTTTTTTGTTTATAATTAAGGCAATTATTATTGTATTTGGTTAATTTAACACTTATATAAAGGATATTTTTAAATTGGTCAAAAAATGTTATAAACAACGTTTTCCTAAAACGCATTGTTTTCGAGATATTGGCGTTTAAAGTAGTAAAAGGTTTTTTTAGCATATCTCACATATTTATAACCCGATTTCAAAAAATTATATTTTAAATAAAAGCTTTTTTTAAACCCTATAAAAAATGTTATATACAGTTTTTTGCTAGAATATAATGTTTTAAAGATACAGAATTTAAAATCAAACAAAACACCTAGTTTGAAATTTGCAAACTAGATGGCTCTAGTGTACAATAGTGCCGATGTTTTGACAGGGTGCTTGCAACGTTTCATCTAGTTTATTTTGTTGTACACGTGGATAACTTTTTATGAGTTTCAAAGATGTTTTATAAGTTGGCGCCTGTGCAAACATCACTACAAAGTGAGACGGTTTTGTGTAGGCTCTAAATAATAGTAGATTGAGCTGGCAAACTATCCTATAGGAAAATGTCATTATTGGAATTGTATTGGATTGGAAAACTCCCTGAATTATTCCCAGGTAAAGCCTCTTTTATTGACTGGATTACGACTGAACTTACCATTGCTTTTTTCTTTAATTCCAAGACAATTTTCTCTGGAACACAGCTTACATTTGGCGATGAAATGCGTTTCCGATTTTTCATTTTTTCCTTGAAAAGTCTCGCTCTCCGTTACATCGTGCCATTTTGGGGAAATTTCACCACAACTGGTGCACTTCAATTTTAGCCAAAATGTATAGTTCGGATGGTTCGTCCAGAGTTCTTGTATGTTTTCAAAAGTTACTTTTATGTCTAAGAATACCATTTTTACGAGTGTCCTGCAAAAGCCAGAGGAAACATATGGCAAAACTGCGTCTGTATTTTGTACACAGCGCAAAAAAATTTACAAATTTTACAGAACCAAAAACTATTTACAGTCGTTTATGTACAAACCAATATGAGAATATGCACAAAACCAAAGAAAATTAGGTTTTCACAGACAGTTTTCAGCAAGATATTTTCGAACTTTTTATATCTTCTTTTTGAGGTTATATTTTTGACAGAAGTCTATATCGTTGGTGACACGGCAACAGACATATCAAGACGGTGGTCTAAGGCCACTTGCACCAACGATGGTTTAGCTTTAAACTTGGATTAAATGGACGGCCAACCAATCAGAATGCAGTATTTTTAACTTAAACTCAGTTTAGTTGAGATAATTCCAGTTTAAGAGTTGGTGCAAGTGGCCCTAAACGAAAATAAAATGGATTTTATTGTTTTGTCCTACAACGCATGGTCGAGAGAGTAATCAACCTATACCTATCCAGTATGCCAATTTAGTTCTCCAATAAATAATTTAACACTATACCACTTTTTTCGTATGATGCATATTGCAGGATCACCGACGATATTCATTTCACCATCGCACGATCTAACAAAAAGCCGGCCAAGGCAGGCACGTAGATAAGATTTTTTCTTGGGGGAGGTAGTCAAAATTTGGCGCCCACCTTGGCCCTTGGCGCCCCTACCAAACCAAAACCAACACCCTCAGAAAAAAAGCTTTGTTCCTGAGCGTTTCTGGAAAATTTGGCGCCCCTAACAAAACAAAAAAAAAACTCTCCTACAAAAAAAAAAAGTTTTGTCCCTGAGCGATTCTACAAAAAATTGGCGCCCCTACGAAAAGAAAAAACGCCCTCCGGAAAATAAGCTTTGTCCCTACCCTAAGCGTTTTCTACAAAATTTAGCGCCCTCCTTGGCGCCCCTATCAAAAGAAAAAAACACCCTCCGAAAAAAAAAACTTTTTCCCTGAGCGTTTCTATAACATTTGGCGCCCTTAACAACACAAAAAAAAACAAAAAAACACCCTCAAAAAGAAAATCTTTGTTGTCCCTGAGCGTTTCAAAATTTGGCGCCTTAAAAAAACAAAAAAACACCCTCTGCAAAAAAAGCTTTGTCCCTGAGCGTTTCTACAAAATTTGGCGTCCCTATCAAAAGAAAAAAAAAACAGCCTCCGAAAAAAAAACTTTTTCCCTGAGCGTTTCTGCAACATTTGGCGCCCTAAACAACACAAAAAAAAACACCCTCAAAAAGCTGTCCCTAAGCGTTT
>OY294050.1:44857886-44985844 GCA_958510825.1 Brachypterus glaber | reverse complement strand
ATAAGCAGTGTATCTTTAGGTAACATTTCCACAACTGCAAAACCTAACCTCACAAATTTTGTAAACAATCCCAAGAGTGAGTTACAAAAATGTGATTTTAACCATCAACCAATTTTAAGTGATATAAGTCGAACCCCTGTAATTACCATCAACATAAATCACACCAACTATCCTTGCTTAGTTGACAGTGGTAGCGAGTGTTGTGCTTTTTCTACAGTGGTAGAAAATTCTGTCACATCCATGTCTATTCCTATGTTTCCAGTAAATGGTATTAGGGTTTCTGGAGCTTTTAGGAATAAAAACCGAAAAGTCACCCATCAGGCCCTAGTTTCATTTTCTTTAGAAGATGAGGTTTTTGATTTCGAGATGCTTTACATCCCAGACTTAGTCTTTCCAGTTATCCTGGGTTGTGATTTTCTAAGAACTTTTAAGGTAAGCATAAGTTTAGAACAAGAATGCATTTTTATAAAACATAATAATAAAGTATTAACCATCCCTGAAACTAAAACATTGCACACTTATACTGCCCTTGAAGATTCCCCTTTAACAAAAGTATGTGCTATATCAAAGTCCCCTCCTATTATGCAACCTGATCATTACTATCAAGTAAGTGATGAGGATATTGATGCTGTGGTTAGAGAGGCTCCACTTTCTCCTGAACAAAAAGCTAAATTTAGACACTTACTTCGTAAGCATAAAAGTGTTTTTTCAGAAAAACCTGGTCTTACGTCTGAGTATGTCCATTCAATAACCCTTTTTGATTACACACCCTTTAATCAAAAGAGTTATCCCATTCCCATTGCACACAGGCCTGCTGTAGATGCTGAAATTCAGCGTATGCTGGACTTCAACATAATTGAACGTACTTCTTCATCTGCTTTTAGCAGCCCCCTATGCACCGCGGTCCGCAAAAACGGAACGGTAAGAGTTTGCCTTGATGCAAGGAAGCTTAACAGTGTAATGGAACCCGATACAGAACTCCCAAACAAAATTCAAGAGCTTTTGCAAACTTTACCTCCTGAAGTTCGTACTATTTCGAGTTTGGACATGACCAATGGCTACTGGCAAGTTCAGCTAAGGCCTGAGGACAGAAAATATACTGGATTTCTATATAATGGTAAATCGTATCATTTTAAAGTACTCCCTTTTGGTCTAAAGACCGCAGTTAGTAGTTTCACTCGGGCTATGTCCGTTATTTTAGGTCCAGAATTTTCCGAATTCATCCGTATTTACATAGATGATGTCCTTGTACTGAGCTCTGGGGTAGATGCGCACCTGCAACACTTAGATAGTGTGCTATCCAGATTTGCACAAACCGGATTTACACTACGGTTAAATAAGTGTAAATTTTTTAGGAAGGAAATTCAATTTTTAGGCTACATCCTTTCTGAAAGTGGCCTTCAAAGTGATTCTTCCAGGGTATCTGCTATAGTCAACTACCCAGTTCCACAAAATGTAAAACAATTACAGGCGTGGCTAGGGTTGACCAACTATGACAGGGTATTCTGTGAAAATTATGCTACAGTGGCCGAGCCCCTATTTTCCCTCCTGAGAAAAAAAACTAAATGGACTTGGGGTCCTGCTCAAGCCCAAGCATTTAATAACCTGAAAGAGCTGATTAAGCAAGAAGTACTTTTGTTTCATCCAATATTCTCTCTCCCTTTCTGGGTACAATGTGACAGTTCTGATGTTGGCTTAGGTGCTCAGCTTTTTCAGATTGTTAATGGTCATAAAAAAGTAGTGGCATATGCCAGTAGAGTTCTTCTCCCCAGGGAGCGTGCCTATTGTTCCTCAGAAAAGGAGGCCCTCAGTGTAGTCTGGGCGCTCGAAAAATGGCGAGTTTTTTTAATCGGCCGTCATTTTTATTGCCTCAGCGACAACAGGGCATTAAGTTATCTTAATACCTGTCGTCTCCTCACACCTAGACTATCCCGTTGGTGCTTATCACTACAGGATTTTGATTTTACTATCAAGCATGTAGCCGGTAAAGACAATATTGTAGCCGATACTTTATCCAGGTATCCTAGTTCTAGGCTACCAACCCCTTATGATCGCTGCTTTAAAATATTAGGCCAAACCATACAGCTCGATAGTGTTTTCTGTAGAAATCTGAACTCCCTACCTGAAGACCAACGAAATGATCCCAAGCTTTTTCAAATTCGTGAAAAAGTCCAACAGGACCCAGAAGCTCACCCCAGATTTGTGATGCATGAAGATATACTTTACATCAGACAATCCGAAGGTGAGCCTTACCTACTTTGCGTTCCAAAAAATCGTATACCCGATTTTATTAGAGCCTATCATGCAGGCATGGGTCATTTTGGGGTTTTTAAGACCCATGCTGGAATTAAGCGAGAGGTATGGTGGCAAAATATGGCGCGAGATATTAAGCAAGAGCTAAAAGCATGCCAAATTTGCCAACTGGTAAAATCTGGTCCTTTGCCGAACCCACCGTTGAAAGCAATTATTCCAGAAGCTCCAGGAGAGCTTGTGGCACTCGATTTTTACGGGCCCTTGCCCCGATCACGTGGGTCCGTCGAATACATTTGCGTTGTACTCGACGTTTTTTCAAAATTTGTCACTCTTTACCCTCTGAAAAATGCAACTTGCAAAAATACGCTCAAAAAGCTTCAGGAGGATTATTTTATTAAATACTCAATCCCGAAAGCAATTTTGACGGACCACGGGACCCAATTCACGGCCGACCTTTGGTCCGCAACCCTCGAGCCTCTGGGCATAAAAGTCATAAAGTCTTCGGTGCGCCATCCGTGTAGTAATCCATCCGAACGTATAATGAAAGAGCTCTCTAGGCTCTTCCGAACATTTTGCCACGACCGACACACCAGGTGGGCCCTAGAAATTGATAAATTTGCGAATTTTCTCAATAACATAACGCACCTGTCCACCGGGTATTCCCCCAAAGAATTGCACCTGGGTGAATCCCCTGACTTACCACTTAGAGAAATATTAAATTTTCCGGTTGATACAAAAAACCTAGATAATCACGTAAAATTATATTTTGCAAAGGAAAGTTTGTTAAGTAGTGCCTTACGTCGAAACGCACACACCCATTCTAGGAAATTAGCTACATTTCATGTAGGTGATAAGGTATTACTTAGGGCAAACCCTACTTCGTCTGCAATAGAGGGACGAATAAAAAAATGGATGCTCCTCTATGAGGGCCCATATAAAATAAAAAAGATCATTGATCTATCCACATATATTTTAAGTAATCCTGAAGATGAAAATGAAAGAGGAATGTTTCATGCATGCCATTTGAAAAAGTATAACCCGGAGTCTGAACTTTGAAACAAACCTTCTACCTTACTTTTATAATCTTTTCTGTTTTGAGTTTATCCCGTAAACAGTTTTTTTTTAGTTAAAAAAAAAAAGCGTTAACGAGCTAAGGGGGGGTAGATGTGGTAAAACAATATTTTCACACTGTTCTTTAACTTTGGTTATGTTTACATTCTGTCAAATTACCCTAATTTAGGTGACCTTGACCATTTAGGGATATTTAATTAATAAGGAAATTAGGTTACCAATATATTTTGCTGGAACTACCTGTTCACCTGTTGTATTGTATCTTTGACATTCTAACCGATTCATACAGTTCTATTTTTATAACAGTCATCCTTAGGGATAAAATATTTATCTATTAATAAATATTATCCTGGTGATTAGGTAAGTCTTATTTAATTTATATTTTTATTAAATCCTAATTATTTATATTAGTTTTAGTTTGGAACTTATTTATGTTCATACATAACATCGGTCACCTAACTCTGGGTATTTTGAAATTGCTTCCTACAATAAATGAACTTTGATCTACATTACTGATTTTCTTATACGAAACCACGACCCCCATTTGAACTATACGGCGCCCGGCATTCCTTTTTTCCCAGTTCAACATAATATATTAATATTAATATGAATTAATCCATAGATTTGTCGAATGGAAAAAATTTGGGGGTGTAACACCTTCCCCCTTATGTCCGGCCCCGTGTAGAATCGCCCTTTAAAATGTAGCTACTTAACAATTGATGTATTTTTGTATATTTGAATATCAGGTAAAATTTAAAAACAATTTTTTAATACTTGTATAATATATTTGAAGTAATATAAAATAAATCAGTCATAATTTATGACCACGGGTCGGATCGAAGAAGCCATTACCGGGGGCATGCAAAAATTAGAATTTTAAAAAACTCCTTTTTCAAGTAAATAGACACTTTAAACTATTGTTCACCCTGCGGAATGTCATGTCGACGCTGTTAATACTCAGTGTCATGGTCCATGACTCATAGAGAAGTACTTTAATTTAAATCGGCACTTAGTGCTACTAAGAGTGCCGATGTATTGAAATCTTCGCCGAAAAGTCAAAATCTTTGACCACGTTTTTTTTTCACATTTCTCGACGTTTTAGACCATTCTGAGTCGAAATCAGTAAAAAAAAAATTTGCGTCCGTCTGTCTGTCTGTACACTCTAACTCTATTTGTACATGAGATATCGACTTGCGGTTTTTTGCATATTGTTTCTTATCGTATTCTGAAGAGCTGATTAGATTTTGGGGGTAAACGCTTGGGAGTAAGGGGGTAAAAATAGGGTAAAACTCCTATTTTTAGCGTTTTTTGTTTATAATTAAGGCAATTATTATTGTATTTGGTTAATTTAGCATTTATACAAAAGATAATTTTAAATTGGTCAAAAAATGTTACAAACAACGTTTTCCTAAAACGCATTGTTTTCGAGATATTGGTGTTTAAAGCAGTAAAAGGTTTTTTTAGCATATCTCACATAATTATAACCCGATTTCAAAAAATTATATTTTAAATAAAAGCTCTTTTTAAGCCCTATAAAAAAAGTTATATACAGTTTTTTGCTAGAATATAATGTTTTAAAGATACAGAATTTAAAATCAAACAAAACACCTAGTTTGAAATTTGCAAACTAGATGGCTCTAGTGTACAATAGTGCCGATGTTTTCACAGGGTGCTTGCAACCTCTCATCTAGTTTTTTGAAAATTGTTTCCCTTTTCAAAATAAAAAAAATAAGTCCTTCTCCATGAGTCATGGACCATGACACTGAGTATTAACAGCGTCGACATGACATTCCGCTTGGTGAACAATAGTTTAAAGTGTCTCTTTACTTGAAAAAAGAGTTTTTTAAAATTCTAATTTTTGCATGCCCCCGGTAATGGCTAGATCCGACCCGAGGTTACGACACATAAAACAAAAAATATAACTTGTTTTGATCGATTTAATCGGTCTTAAAAAAGAAAAAATTCGTAAACTTATGTCCTTATTAAGGACTCCTTAAATACAAGAAAATTTACAGTCTTACATCTACAATAGAACCGTAGTTTATGCATGCGCGAAATTCCAATCCAATAAAATAACGTTAAGGGGCTGTTCAAGAATGACGTCACCTAATTTTGACCAATTTCTGACCCCCCCCTCCCCCTTCGTCACCTTTTGTCACTTTTGTCTTGACCCCCTTATAAAATATAAAAAAATACGTCACCTTTTGGAAGAACCCCCGTTTTTCAAATAAATTTTCAATATAATGAATAATTTTACTAGAAAAATGTCTTTTAACATAAGTATTTGTAAATATGAATATTTAGGTATTATTATTCATTCAATCAAAGCAAATAAAATTCTCTATTGGAGTGTATATTTTTAAATTTTTTAAACCATTTTTTTAAGTTAATTTATTATTCCATCAATCATTTTCTAATCATCGTACAGAGTGATATTGGTAGACTGACAGTTTCGGGCTGCTGTACGATGATTAGAAAATGATTGATGGAATAATAAATTATTATTTTTATAATTTTGATTAAAATTAAAAATTTCTGTCCTTACTAATTTTTTTAAGGTTTTGATTCATTATTTTTTTGTGCTAAAAAATGCGATTTTTTAAGTTTTTTTTTGTAAATTTTTATTTATTATTATATTATTGTTTATTATACTTTTAAACTAACTTTAATTGACATAAATAATAATTTACAAAAAAAAAACTTAAAAAATCGCATTTTTTAGCACAAAAAAATAATGAATCAAAACCTTAAAAAATTGTTTAAAAAATTTAAAAAATACACTCCAATAGAGAAATTTATTTGCTTTAAAATGATGTATCACACGACCCCCCTTTCCATTTAAAAAACTCCCCCTCCCATGCCCCCCTGTCCACATTTTAAGATCTGAAAGTATCAAATATATGCTAAAAGATAGTTTAAGTTGTCTTATTTAAGATGGTTTTTTCAGAACTTGATTATCTTTTTTAGTTTTCGAGAAAACCGCTGGGTACATAGAGTTGGGACACCCGGTACATCATTGAGTTCAGAGTGATACGAACTTTTACAGTTATTTATAATAACATCCGCGCCGGTTTTGTTTGAGAATAAAAAAGTTGTAGGCGATTTCAAGGGGGGCGGAATGTTCAAGCAAACCACGATTTTTTAGTAACATTAACAAAATGGTTATTTGTCCTTGATTAAACCTTTTTTAAATCAAAACTATACTTTTCAAATAAGGGGCTGTCCATATATTACGCAACGCGCCTAGGGGGGGAGGGGGTCAGAGAAATTGTTACAGTTTGTGACAGGGGGGAGGGGGGGGTCTAGGTAAACGTTACGTAACGGAATTTAATAAATTTAATCTTTATTTCCTAAGCTTGGCAGATGTATTTTTATTTCAACATAAATTACTATTTAGTGGCCCATAATTCCCTTTTTCACACAAAAATTGACGAAACTATGCATATTTAAATAATATTGTAATCAGTAAAAAAACTTTTGACATTGATATTAAAAAAAATCTTACGGCCCTGTTCTTGCGTGATCTTGCCGATGAATCATCGGCGATGATACATTTTCGCGCGGAATGTGTACTCACGGAATACCAATGTGTGTACTATTTTGTGTACCTGTGCATAAACAATATACGTGTTATATGTGACACTCAGTGTAAAAAGAGGTACCTAGTATTTTTTCCCTGTGTGATAAATGTGACAGTTTGTTACACAGGGGGGAGGGGGTCATTTTTTTGAAGTCCCAAAAAGTAAATGTTTTGTCGCTTTATCTGTTTGTCTGTCTGGTTAAATAGAGTTGGGACACCCGGTATAATACCATTTTACATCGGCACTTAGTGCTACTAAGAGTGTATTGATATCTTCGCCGAAAAGTCAAAATCTTTGACCACGTTTTTTTCACATTTCTCGACGTTTTAGACCATTCTGAGTCAAAATCAGTAAAAAAAAAATTGCGTCCGTCTGTCTGTCTTTCTGTCGGGGTGTAAACTCTCTAACTCCATTTCTACTTGCGGTTTTTTGCATATTTTTTCTTATAGTATTCCAAAGAGCTGATTAGATTTTGGGGGTAAACGATAGAGGGTAAAGGGGTAAAAATAGGGTAAAACTCCTATTTTTAGCGTTTTTTGGGAATTATTATTTTATTTGGTTAACTTAGCATTTATATAAAAGATAATTTTAAATTGGTCAAAAAATGTTATAAACAACGTTTTCCTAAAACGCATTGATATTGGCGTTTAAAGCAGTAAAAGGTTTTTTTAGCATATCTCACATATTTATAACCCGATTTGAAAAAAATATATTTAAAATAAAAGCTCTTTTTAAGCCCTATAAAAAATGTTATATACAGTTTTTTGCTAGAATATAATGTTTTAAAGATACAGAATTTAAAATCAAACAAAACACCTAGTTTGAAATTTGCAAACTAGACGGCTCTAGTGTACAATAGTGTCGATGTTTTGACAGGGTGCTTGCAATGTTTCATCTAGTTGTTATTTATAAATTACTATCACATGTCGACTCTGTTTCGCTCGTACCACTAAACATCCTCCGGAAGTCCATCGGATGCATATATATATCTTCGTCGCACTGGTCAGTCGACCTGTCCAAATTCATTATTTCTATTTCGCAATCGAATGCGTGCTCCTTCACTTTCTCTTTTTCCTCCTCGGATTCCGAATCCGTCGTGTCGTATTTGTCAATTCGGTCCAATATTACCTGTAAAATACAAAGAATTGTATACGTGAAAAGTATGGAACACTTTGGATTGTAGTTAACCCTGGTAGAAAGGTACACAAATCTAACTTAACATAATATTAGATTGGTGACATTTTTATGTTTAGTCCAAAACGTTTTTATTAAAAAATAAATCCTTCAAATATGTTAAATCTCAAGAGAATAGTCCAGATATAGGTATTTTTAACAAATTACCAGACAGTTACAAAGACCTGCCTTTGAAAAAATTTAAAAGCTTGGTGAGCTCTATGTTGTGCAGGCTCTGCTTCTACTCTGTGGAGGAATATATGGACGCATCCATGGACACGCTGGATTTTATCAAATGGTAATATATCAGTTTTTTTTTAATGTAAATGTATTTGTAATTTGAATTTGCAATTTGAATATTTTGTATTTTATATATTTTAAAATGACTTGTGTAAGAATTTTTAGAAATTTGAAGGCACCAATAAATTAATCTAATCTAATCTATACAAAAACGTTATAAAATATATAAATCTAACTTTAAAAACTAACGTTTGATAAAAACGTTAAAAAATACATAAATCTAACGTTAGTTTCCCAACTAAATTCTAACCTTTTTCTAACCTTATTCTAACTTTAAATATTTTTTAAATTTTCATTATTAATACGTAAGCTATAGTAGAAAATACTCATTTCAGACATCAGATATCATGTGCCTAGGTTTGATAATTATTATTTCTATAAGTTCAAAAAAATATCCCCTAAAAGTCAAAATTATAGTAAAGTAAAAGTCTGGCAACGCTGTATTAGAATTGAAAAAATATTTTAAGATTCTGAATGTATAAATAAATATTAACTAACTAAATATAAGGTTTTTCTGAGAGGTAAACGAATTTATCGAAGTATAACAGGATATTAACCAAAAATATTTAGGGCCACCTAAAAAGATGGCTATTTTATAAATAAATTTAACGAAATTATGTTTAAAAATATTATGATTGTTAAAATATATTAGGATTCATTTATATGAATAAATTTGTCCCCAGCTGCCATTTTATGATACAGGTAGAAATTTCGTAGTTGGCCACGCCCCCTCTGAAACTTAGAAATTAAACGTACTTATAACGTATTTCTAACTTAAAAATCTAACGTTAGATTAACGTTTGTAACTAACGTTTGATTCTAAGGTTAAAAAGCGGGACATTTGCACATATTTTATAACCATTAATCGGAATAAATTCAGTTATGACTCATCAACGTTGAAAATAAACACAGAATCATAGGCTTACGGAATAATTTTGCCGAATTATGAGGGAAATTTTTATAAAGGTCACTAAATCGAAACATTATATATTAACTATAATATATCGGTGTTTTTCGAAGAAAATAAAAATGTAAATATTTAAAACCTCGCGTCAACGATAGAATCGACGCGGCGCCTATGCGAGCACTGGAAATTCGCCGATGACTGTTTATAACGTACTTTTATACAGTTAACATTAGAAAAACGTTATTCTAACGTTAAATTTCTACTAGGCAGGGTTACCTTCTGGTTATGTCTCGTTCGTTTCTTTTTTCCTTTGTGACAGGCCTTGATATGATTGTTGACGGTCGTCTTGTCCAAAAAGGATTTGTCGCAGTATTGACACGGCGCCGAGTAGTACGAGTGGTCGCGTAAATGTTGTTGGAGTTTGCTAGTTGACACTATTTCTTGGCCGCACATAAAACAGTTATGTGTGTAGTCGTCGTGGAAGGTTTGGTGTTTTTTCAGATGGTTACTGCAAATTAAACAAATACTACTTTTTAGATGTACAGTTGGATCCGAAAAAAAAAACTAAATAGAACTAGATGGAACGTTGCAAGCACCCTGTCAAAACATCGACACTATTGTACACTAGAGC
Organism: Brachypterus glaber; assembly: GCA_958510825.1. NCBI lineage: Eukaryota > Metazoa > Arthropoda > Insecta > Coleoptera > Kateretidae > Brachypterus > Brachypterus glaber. The sequence continues at coordinate 44,975,928 of OY294050.1, read as the reverse complement.
CGTCTAGTTTGCAAATTTCAAACTAGATGTTTTGTTTGATTTTAAATTCTGTATATTTAAAACATTATATTATAGCAAAAAACTGTATATAACATTTTTTATAGGGCTTAAAAAGAGCTTTTATTTAAAATATAATTTTTTCAAATCGGGTTATAAATATGTGAGATATGCTAAAAAAACCTTTTACTGCTTTAAACGCCAATATCTCAAAAACAATGCGTTTAAGGAAAACGTTGTTTATAACATTTTTTGACCAATTTAAAATTATCTTTTATATAAGTGCTAAATTAACCAAATACAATAATAATTGCCTTAATTATAAACAAAAAACGCTAAAAATAGGAGTTTTACCCTATTTTTACCTCCTTACCCCCAATCGTTTACCCCCAAAATCTAACAGCTCTTCGGAATACGATAAGAAACAATATGCAAAAAACCGCAAGTCGATATCTCATGTAGAAATGGAGTTAGAGAGTTTACACCCAGACAGACAGACAGACAGACAGACAGACAGACAGACAGACAGACAGACAGACAGACAGACAGACAGACAGACAGACAGACAGACAGACAGACAGACAGATAGACAGACAGACAGACAGAGAGACAGACGGACGCAATTTTTTTTTTTACTGATTTCGACTCAGAATGGTCTAAAACGTCGAGAAATGTGAAAAAAAACGTGGTCAAAGATTTTGACTTTTCGGCGAAGATTTCAATACATCGGCACTCTTAGTAGCACTAAGTGCCGATGTAATTTAAAAATGTAGTGTTTCGTGTAAAATAAACGTATTATAAAAACAATATTAACTAAGTATTAATCAGGTGTTTTGTGGTGCCATCGAAAATGTGTGCTTTTCAACTTAAAAGATGTTGATAATTTGTTTTGATTTGTTCGAGGATATGTGTTTTTACGTACCTTTCAACAAATGCCTGATTACATTCCTTACAAATATACATAGCGACGAGATTGTGATCATTAACCTGATGGTGGGCCAATATGTCAATATCCTCAAACGGTAATTCGCAGCCTTTTTCGGTGCAATAATAGAGATTGTCTTTAAATGCGTCCATAGCTTGGGCTTCTTCCTCTTGAGCTCGACTGACTGATCTTGTTCTTTTGTTCATCAGACGGTTGTCCTTGTCGTACTTTAATATGGTTCCTACAATACAGGGTGTATTTGAAATAGAGTCGGAAATTTTAACAGGTGATTCTACATGATAAAATATGACAAAAAGTTCCTATAAACATATGTCTAAAAATGCGTCATAAGTGAGCTACGCCCCTTTGAAATTGGCTAAAAAAATCGGTTTTTATTTAATAACTCAGGAACCCTTTGAGATATATTAACGAGGTTTTGTACGTGAATTAATCCTAATAAGGCCCATCTTTGTATGTCATTTTCACGTACTTATTTAAACCAGGGGTGTGCGAAACGGGGGGGCCTTATCAGTTTTTTGTCCCAAACTTTTTTCTGTGTAACTTTTTTGCAATTTTATTTTTGAAATATGATTCCTCAGGTCAAAATACATAAAAAAGGTACTCTTGTTGTAATACTGTAGGATTAACCGTTTTCGAGAAAAGTTCATTTGAAGGTGAAACTTCACGGTTCGAGGACGAAAAATTAAATACTAAAATGTCGAAAACCAAAATTTTAATGATGCAATGTTATTATACATCAAAAACTAAGAAAAAAAGTTTCCATACATGTAGGTCGAAAAAACGCTTTTAAAGCTACCATAGCCCTTTAAAAATGGTGCATATTTAGGAGACCATAGCTCCATTAGGATTCATTTTCGGAAGTACCTGTATATGAGGCTTTTTTCTTAGTTTTTAATGTACATTCGCCCTGCATCATTAAAATTTTGGTTTTCAACATTTTAGTATTTAATTTTTCGTCTTCGAACCGTGGAATTTCACCTTCAAATGAATTTTTCTCGAAAACGGTTAATCCTACAGTATTACAACAAGAGTACCTTTTTTATGTATTTTGACCTGGGGAATCATATTTAAAAAATAAAATTGCAAAATAGTTACACAAAAAAAAGTTTGGGACAAAAAACTGATAAGCCCCCCCCGTTTCGCACACCCCTGGTTAAAATAAGTACACGAAAATAACGCATAAAAACGGGCCTTGGTAGGATTAGTTGGCGTGCAAAACCTCGTTGATATATCTCAAAGGGTTCCTGAGTTATTAAATAAAAACCGATTTTTTTAGCCACTTTCAAAGGGGCGTAGCTCCCTTATGACGCATTTTTAGACATATGTTTATAGGAACTTTTTGTCATATTTTATGATGTAGAATCATGTGTTAAAATTTCCGACCCTATTTCAAATACACCGTGTATAATACAGGGTTATTTAGAAATTCTAGAATTGTAGAGTGTGATTCTACAATGTAGAATCTACATTAAAAAATATGAAAGTTCGTATAAAGGTTCGTCCGGAAATGAGCCCTAAGGGAGGTACGACACTCCTAAGGGGCTGTCCATATATTATGTAACGCAATTTTTCAAAAAAAATGACCCCCCCTCCCCCCTGTGTAACAAACTGTCACATTTACCAACACCCCCCTCCCCCCGGTGTAACGCGTAACAATATAACAATTTTGTTTCGCAACAAATTTAACTGTATTCTCACTATTGATTCGTTTTTCTCGACAAAACAAACATGAACCTAAAATATAGTATAACATAACCTTAAAAAAAATTACACGAAAAAATCACTCAAACTTTAAAAAAATATTCATAATCAATATCACACAGGGAAAAAATACTAGGTACCTTTTTACACTGAGTGTCACATATAACACGTATATTGTTTATGCACAGGTACACAAAATAGTACACACATTGGTGTTCTGTAAGTACACATTCCGCGCGAAAATGTATCATCGCCGATGATTCATCGGCAAGATCACGCAAGAACAGGGCCTTAAGATTTTTTTTTAATATCAATGTCAACAGTTTTTTTACTGATTACAATATTATTTAAATATGCATAGTTTCGTCAATTTTTCTGTGAAAAAGGGAATTATGGGCCACTAAATAGTAATTTATGTTGAAATAAAAAAACATCTGCCAAGCTTAACATTAAATTTACTAAATTCCGTTACGTAACGTTTACCTAGACCCCCCTCCCCTGTCACAAACTGTAACAATTTCTCTGACACCTCCCCCCCTAGGCGCGTTACAAAATATATGGACAGCCCCTAAGGGCACATCTAAAAAGTAGTTTTTATTTATTATCTCTGAAGCCCTATGATCCACAGTGAGGGTTTTTGCACATGCCTTAATATTGATAAAGCCTATGAAGTTATGTAATTTTTATTTGATAAATTTAACCAGGGACGTGCAAAATGGGGGGAGGCAATGTACCTTTTTTGCCGCTTCAATTGCTGATAGAATTAAACTTTTATGACCTGAGTTTCGTGAACTAAAACTTAACAGAGACAAGAAACGTTCTCATTTGGCCACCCCTCTAAAAAAGTTACCCGTTTCATCTTTTTGTTTTTGTGGGCCTGTATTATTAAACCTAAATTCAGAAATATTTCAAAAATCAAACAAAAATAAAAACATTAAAATTTTAAATAGCAACATAGGTCATGTAATATCATTTTAAAGAGAATAAAATTCTCCGTTTAGTTGTATAACAAAGTAATCTACTTTGAATTGTATTGTACATTTTTGTTTAATTTCGTACTATTCTACTTAATTAAGCATTCCCTAAGTCCAGGACTTGTGTGGGCTAGTAGTAGAGGGAACCACCGGCTTATACTGACTTTCAAACCAGTTTCTAGGGAGTGTCCGCTTCACATACGCCTTCGCCAAATTTCAATTGTTAATTAACTGAAAAAGGCAAATCGGCGCCGCACAGTAGTCATTAGCGGTCAATATTCAATATCTTCTACAACTGTGGATCGTTTTAAATGAAATTTGGGTAATTTCTTTAGTTTTATAAAAGACGTATTTTGGTATAGTATAACCCTTTCAGGACTTCCGGTTGTCCCAGAAGTGGTAAGAATTTTAGTCAATTTTAAGGTTATATTGTTTTATTGGGTAAAATTTCTTTAAACTAATCGAAAATAATATGTTTCACCAAAAAAAAAAATTTAATATAGGCATTAATAAAAAATTTGACATTTTTTTTTCTTTTTGACAAATTTGGTCCTTTTAATTTTTTCTGACTTTAAATTGCCTTCAAAAAATATTTAACTCTAATTATTGATGATAAATTTATATGAGTATTAAAGAATGATGTTTAAAGAATCATTTAAAAAAGGAATTGTTAAAAAATTGTTTTTCCTTTTTAGCTATTCGGATCAAAGGAATTCACGAAAAATAACCAAAAACTTCACTTGGGTGCAAATTTTCATATCGTCCGGCGAAACCGGGTATTGTGAAATTAATACATAACTTAGCCTATAGTTTTCCAAAGCTCCCCTAAAAATCCCAGTCTGCGATCTTTTACGGTTTAAAAGTTATGAGCATAAATGTGACAGATTGCACAATCAGTAATGTTAAAATTTTATACAGGTGCGCGTAGGTGTTAACGGATTTCGCAATAATTTTATTATTACACATAAGTATCGCAAATATTATGTTTTCCTTTATTTATTTAAAAACTAAATACTATTTTATTACCTATACTATACCGGGTAAGTTTCAATCCATGGACACCCCTAAAATGGGATTGTTTTCAGCCCGATGAAAGCAAATTTTTTGTGGCTTATATTTCTTAACAAGGGCTACAAAATGGCCTACAAAATTATTTTTTGCACTTTCGGTTTCACTGGAAACTAAGTTAACTTATTTTTTTAATGACACCCCCTGTATATTTATGCATTTTTAAATCCAGAAAACAAATTTACATTAAAAAAAATCATTTAAAAACTTTTTGTTTTTTTTAGTACGTTTTTTATTATTTTTTTTATTAACATACATGATTTTTTTTTTGTAAATAAAATCTTATTTATGTGGAAAAATACAAGTTTTATGTAAAAACGAAAATTTGGTAATTATTTTGTACTTTAAATTTTTCAAAGCGGGGTTTCTTTCATAACTTCTTGTTTTCAAATGGCAACCCCCTTGGGCGGTCTTAATTTTTTGGTGCGGTATTGTAAGGGCTACAAAATGGCGTACTTTTATTTATTTATCTTCCACTTTTGCCGGATTAGGCTTTTTTTAATGAATAAAAAAATAATTGATTTTCTTAGATGTAAAATTGTTTTCTGAATTTAACAATGCAAAAATATACAGGGGTTGTCATTTAAAAAAATAAAATTAACTTAGTTTCGGGCGAAACTGGAAGCGCAAAAAAATAATTGTAAACGCCATTTTGTAGCCCTTGCTAAGAAATATAAGGGAACGTTCAAGTATTACGTAAAGCAAATTGTACCGAAATTCATACACTTCACACTCGGTTTCTTGCGTTATTAAAGGCTGTAGATATTTCATGTTTTGGATACCCTCCCAAAAGGGGGGGGGGGGTGTTAGGGGGGTAGCCAAAATATAAAATGTCTACAGAGTTTAATAACGCGGCAACCGGGGTATGAAGTTTATGAATTTTGGTACAATTTGCGTTACGTAATACTTGAACGTTCCCTTATATTTCTTAGCAAGGGCTACAAAATGGCGTTTACAATTATTTTTTTGCGCTTCCAGTTTCGCCCGAAACTAAGTTAATTTTATTTTTTTAAATGACTACCTCTGTATATTTTTGCATTTTTACATCTGAAAAAAATCAATTAATTATTTTTTTATTCATTAAAAAAAGCCTAATGCGGCAAAAGTGGAAGATAAATAAATAAAAGTACGCCATTTTGTAGCCCTTACAATAGCGCACCAAAAAATTAAGACCGCCCAAGGGGGTGCCATTTGAAAACAAGAAGTTATGAAAGAAACCCCGCTTTGAAAAATTTAAAGTACAAAATAATTACCAAATTTTCGTTTTTACATAAAACTTGTATTTTTCCACATAAATAAGATTTTATTTACAAAAAAAAAAAACATGTATGTTAATAAAAAAAAATAATAAAAAAACATACTAAAAAAAAAAGGTTTTTAAATGATTTTTTTTTAATGTAAATTTGTTTTCTGGATTTAAAAATGCATAAATATACAGGGGGTGTCATTAAAAAAATAATTTAACTTAGTTTCCAGTGAAACCGGAAGTGCAAAAAATATTTTTGTACGCCATTTTGTAGCCCTTGTTAAGAAATATAAGCCATAAAAAATTTGCTTTCATCGGACTGAAAACAATTCTATTTTAGGGGGTGTCCATGGATTGAAACTCACCCGGTATAGTATAGGTAATAATAATAGTATTTACTTTTTGAATAAATTTAAAGGAAAACATAATATTTAAGATACTTATGTGTCATAATAAAATTATTGCGAAATCCGTTAACACCTACGCGCACCTGTATAAAATTTTAACATTACTGATTGTGCAATCTGTCACATTTATGCTCATAACTTTTAAACCGTAAAAGATCGCAGACTGGGATTTTTAGGGGAGCTTTGGAAAACTATAGGCTAAGTTATGTATTAATTTCACAATACCCGGTTTCGCCGGACGATATGAAAATTTGCACCCAAGTGAAGTTTTTGGTTATTTTTCGTGAATTCCTTTGATCCGAATAGCTAAAAAGGAAAAACAATTTTTTAACAATTCCTTTTTTAAATGATACTTTAAACATCATTCTTTAATACTCATATAAATTTATCATCAATAATTAGAGTTAAATATTTTTTAAAGGCAATTTAAAGTCAGAAAAAATTAAAAGGACCAAATTTGTCAAAAAGAAAAAAAAAATGTCAAAGTTTTTATTAATGCCTATATTAATTTTTTTTTTGGTGCAACATATTATTTTCGATTAGTTTAAAGAAATGTTACCCAATAAAACAATATAACCTTAAAATTGACTAAAATTCTTACCACTTCTGGAACAACCGGAAGTCCTGAAAGGGTTATACTATACCAAAATACGTCTTTTATAAAACTTAAGAAATTACCCAAATTTCATTTAAAACGATCCACAGTTGTAGAAGATATTGAATTTTGACCGCTAATGACTACTGTGCGCCGGTGAGAATCGAACTCACGCTATTTGTGTAGTAAACTCGTCAAGTACGACGCGGTAGTCCACTACACCAATCATCCCATTTCATTACCCTTTTAAAATTTAAATTAATTAAATCCAAAATGTTATTTTTACCTAAAATATTCATTCATTCAATAATTATATTTTGGTCTCCCTCTGTAGAACTCCTCTCTTTATCTAATCTAATATAGCGCTGACCGTTGACATAAACAAACTATTATTGACAGATGATGATTTAAAATGATGGTTACTATTTTTTTTTTTGCTAAATCATGGCCACTACGTTTTTCAACTTAAAATTTAAAAAAAAGCTATAACTTCCGAATGAAGAGAGATAGGACCTATGTTTATATGAACATTTCTTCATGAAATTCAGATATATTCTCATGTACAGTTGGATCCGAAAACAAAACAAGGTAGAAAATCTAGTTGTGTAAATTGAATAATTGTTTACAAACAATGCAGTTGTCAATGTTGACAATATTTGTCAAAATTATAATTATTATAAAGTACATGATCAATAAAGGATTTAAATTAGGTATTAAAAGCTATTGAGTTATTGGAAGCAGGATGTGAGCAAGTAGATTGGATTTGGAGAGTTTTGTTAAGATTGAAGAAAAAATGGATACAGGAGGAAACAATTAAAAGGCGTGCAGGCTCGGGAAGAAGGAAGTGAAAATGTATTTAATTATTTAAGAGAACACCCTTTACGAGACGCGGAGTAGGCTATAAATGATAAAAATTTTGCTGGGTCCAAACCACCGCCTGACGCCGCATCGATAATTCCGAGATTGGAAATTTTTGTGCCGCAAAAAAACCTTTTTTAAACGAAAATCATAATTTTCATAAATTATATATTTAACTACTAACGAGTTCAAACTTTTATTTCCCATAAGATTTACTAAATATTGTGTTTAAATGTTTTATATGATTAAATATTCTAAATGTTTTTTCAGTTTACTATTTATTAGGTATATCTGGACCTCGGAGGTAAACGACACCATGTCACAAAAACGTATTTTTTCAGAAGAGCAAGTTTTCGGTTCTTTTTTAACATTAAATGCATGATCTAGGGGCTCTCCATTAATTTTGTAAAAAAGAAGGAATATTAACATAAAAATAACCATTTTGGAGAGACTTTTTGCTTCTGCAGATCTGGAACCTCTATATTTGCTAGTTTTCCATTTCTTTCAGCTTCATATAACAGCAGTTACTGTTATTTAACATTATTCGCATTCACGCATTATCTGCAATAACTTATTAGAGACTACTAATAAACTTAAAGAAAAACTGACAATGTCAAATTATTCTAACCTCTTTCTTAAAATCTTACTTAAACTATAAAATAATTAATAAAATTGACATTTTGGCATATTTAAAACTTGCATTTTTTGTGGGTCCAACTGTACCATTGAGATTGGCAATATTGACAAAAATTGCAAGGTCATTTTCGTCAACTGTATTGAAACTTCATGGTATTGTAATTTTTATCAATATTGAATAGAATTTCAATTGTACATGTGAATAGGCCTGATTACATCTACTTTTCGCTGCCAAAGTTTCTAAACAGGCTAATATCACCCTGTATATTTGTCATTGGTACCCTGGTAGAAAAGTACATAAATCTAACTTAACATAACATTAAATTAGTGACATTTTTATGTTTAGTCTCAAACGTTATACAAAAACGTTATAAAATATATAAATCTAACCTTAAAAACTAAAGTTTGACAAAAACGTTATAAAATACATAAATCTAAGGTTAGTTTCCCAACTAAATTCTAACCATTTTCTAACTTTAAATATTTTTTAAATTTCCATTAATAATACGTAAGGTATAGTAGAAAATACTCATTTCAGACAGCTATGCGCCTAGGTTTGATAATTATTTATTATTTCTATATAATAAGTTTAAAAAAATATCCCCCAAAAGTCAAAATTATAGTAAGTCTGGCAACGCTGTACTAGAATTGAAAAAATATTTTAAGATTCTGAATGTATAAATAAATATTAACTAACTAAATATAAAGTTTTTCTGAGAGGTAAACGAATTTATCGAAGTATAACAGGATATTACACGAAAAATATTTAGGGCCACCTAAGAAGATGGCTATTTTATAAATAAATGTAACAAAATTATGTTTAAAAATATCATGATTGTTAAAATATATTAGGATTTATTTATATGAATAAATTTGTCTCCAGCTGCCATTTTATGATGCAGGTAGAAATTTTCTAGTTGACCACGCCCCCTCCGAAAGTTAGAAATTAAACGTACTTATAACGTATTTCTAACTTAAAAATCTAACGTTAGATAAACGTTTGTAACTAACGTTTGATTCTAACGTTAAAAAGCGGGACATTTGCACATATTTTATAACGTACTTTTATACAGTTTTCTAACATTAGAAAAACGTTATTCTAGGGTAAAATTTCTACTAGACATGTAACTCCCAAAAAAAAAAATTAAAAGTTTTTCTGGGGGAATACAAAATTTAAAATTTGTCAACTTATGTTACTGTTCCTACCTACTGAATAGCAACTGACAGGACTCATTGTTTTCGCTCTCGACCCTTTGGGTCTCCCTCGGGGCCTTCCACTGACTACGCTACAAGGAGTTTTTCTTGCGCTGGCGTTCGAAATTGTTGATTTTGACCTTTTTCTGTGCGTGTAATATAGTGACTTTCTTTCCTTCCCACGTTTTCCACTCTTCTTCTTGGACTCGTTAAAAATGGATTGCAACTAAAAGGTAATTTAGTATATTAAACGACAAGTTACATAAGAAACTAATTTTCTATTTTGCGACTCTTATAAGCTCATAATCACACGCATTTTACGTGTTCTTATAGGCCCATAAGAGATCTGTACTATTTGTTCTTTTGGGTTGGCAACAGACCTGGCCTATCGCTTGACGTTTTCCGTGCAAATGTCAATGTCGCTTTAAAGTTGAATTTTCTACAAAATTTTGTGTTTAGGTTATTTTTGCCATGTTAAAATTGTGGCTTGGTTAATTGCAGTAAAAAAAAAAGAGATGACTATAAAATATATCAAAATATCATTTGTTCTTAGAATTATAAACATGGTGTAAATTGTAATGCCAATCCAAAACAAAAATCCCTAAATCAGTCATCAATTTAAATGTAAGTTTTTTTTTTAAATTTTAGAGCAAAATAGAAAAAATTGTATAAAGCACTCGTTTCATAACACGTTTTTAGCGCAATAGTACTTTAGAAAACTCGCCGCAAGCGACTCGTTTTCTAAACTTGTACTCGTGCGCTAAAAACGTATGTTATGAAACTAGTACTTTAATATACTATTTTGGCGCACGCGTCCATGTCTGATGGACGAGTGCGCCAAATGTCTTATGGAAAGAGTTCTTTATACTATTTCATGTATTTGCGCGTTTTATTTTGCCTACAAAATACTTTATTTTTGAATAATTTTAATATGACTGATTTAGGGAATTTTATGTATTTATATCGGTAACAATGACACTGACAATTTACAAGCGCCTAAATGCAGCTCTCTGTGCAGGAGTTTGTTTTGGTTTTTTCTTGGTTTCGACTTTTTTTTAATGAGGGGGCCTTGGTTTACGTTAACGTTGATTTGGCGTCTGTTTGGTGTTTTTTTTTTTGTAAAAAATATTTATGGTACTAGTGGGTAAAGTAAAATATTGCCCATGAGAAAATTAACGAGGCGTCAAACAAGCAGGTTAATTTTCGAGAGGGCAATATCGGTTTACCCATGAGTGCCATACAAGGTTTTATCCAATAAATTCATATTTTCATTAAAAATTTTAATGACATTTACAAGAAAATAATTTGACAAGTCCAAACGAAAATAATTTGACAAGTGACAGTTGAGTGAGTAAAATAAATAATTATCCACTCAATAAAGTAAAAGCCACGCGGGTGTTATTATTGAGTTTATCTATTTAAAATAAAGCTGGTAATTGTCATTATCTGTATGTATTGGAAAAATGTTTTTTTTTTAAGTAACATATTGAAAAACGGTCCGTTTATCAAAACGCTGCATAAAGAGCTACACTTAAGCGCTCCTGACAATTTAAATTCATTTGTTTTTTTACTACAATAATATTACAAAATTTTCAAGTTATGAGTGTATTTTTATCATTATTTTGAATAAAAATGGAAGAGAAAGTGTTATCATTTACTCCAGTGTATAAAGTTATCTCAAATGCTTTCATTCTGCCAGCTGAGCATATTCACTTCTAGTGTTTGGGACTTAACTGTGATTAACTTGAAGTTAACTGACAAAATCAAACACAGCTCAAAAATCACACACAAAACATACATATTTATTAACACTTTGGCCACCACGCCCTTATAAAATGAGTGCCACATGTTTTTTTACTTTAAATCAAAAAAGGTTTGATATACTTTTTACATTTATTAATTATTTTTATTGAAAGGTAGAGCTAACATTATTTTCATATTAAACTAGATGAAACGTTGCAAGCACCCTGTCAAAACATCGGCACTATTGTACACTAGAGCCATCTAGTTTGCAAATTTCAAACTAGGTGTTTTGTTTGATTTTAAATTCTGTATCTTTAACACATTATATTCTAGCAAAAAACTGTATATAACATTTTTTATAGGGCTCTTTAAGCTTTTATTTAAAATATAATTTTTTGAAATCGGGTTATAAATTAGTGAGATATGCTAAAGAAACCTTTTACTGCTTTAAACGCCAATATCTCGAAATTATAACATTTATAACATTTTTTGACCAATTTAAAATTATCTTTTATATAAGTGCTAAATTAACCAAATACAATAATAATTGTCTTAATTATAAACAAAAAACGCTAAAAATAAGAGTTTTACCCTATTTTTACCCCCTTACCCCCAATCGTTTACCCCCAAAATCTAATCAGCTCTTCGGAATACGATAAGAAACAATATGCAAAAAACCGCAAGTCGATATCTCATTTAGAAATGGAGTTCGAGAGTTTACACCCAGACAGACAGACAGACAGACAGACAGACAGACGGACGCAAATTTTTTTTTTTACTGATTTAAACTCAGAATGGTCTAAAACGCCGAGAAATGTGAAAAAAACGTGGTCAAAGATTTTGACTTTTCGGCGAAGATTTCAATACATCGGCACTCTTAGTAGCACTAAGTGCCGATGTAATTTTTATTATTTAAAGCAGGAAGGAGGAAGGAAGGAATGTGAAAAGTTGTCGGTACTTACCTCCACGTCCAAATGTGCATATTTCGAAGAATAACTTGCAGAACTAAGGCTTCTCTTCCCGGCCATGGTTTCAATTCTATTCTCCAAAATAGCGTCGTAAGGGTCACTGTGGCTTGGTACAAGCAGGCTGTCATTTTGATATTCCGAAAATATGTCCCAAACTTTTAAAAGAACCGGCGATTTGGCTTTTAAATTGTGTCGGCGAATTAACGGCCACAATTCGGCCTTTAAATCGGCCACACTTTCCAAAATGGTCACGCAAATATTACAGACACAGTCGTCTTCCCTTAAAAACTCTTCTGCCTGAAAATAAAATAATTTTTTCATTGTTTTTCCAAATAAAATAAAATGAAAATGGTACGCACTTTCTCTCGCGAAAAGGTTTTTATAAGTTTTAAGGTTTTGATTATTATACTAATGTCCTAGACAAAAAAAAAACTTTTTGAAAAAATATCTTTCTCATTTTTTTTTAAATTGTTTCGTTTTTGGAAAAAAGAAATTCTTTGAAAAAAAAAATGTTTTTTATTTTTTTTATTTAAAGTCCAAACGAATAAAATTTTTTGAAAAAAGTTTTTTTTTAAATGTTTTTTCTTCAATTTTTTTTATTTGTTGTTTTTCGAAAATCTATTTTTTTTCCGAAAATCTATTTTTTTTAAGGTTTTAATTAAATAATATAATATTTTAGTGTAATATACAGTGCGTGCATTAAGTCTGGAATCACCCGAATAACTTTTTAGTTACAAGTAAAATACAAAAATCCTCAGACAGGTCGATTTATATTTTTTCTGCAAATTTTGGTCTAAAAAAATTTATCAAAATTGGCACCCCCTTGCACCCTCACCCCCCAACTTTTTTTTTCAAATAGCAACCTACCCCTTGTGATACATCATTAGAAAGGTAATTTAATAAGCTTTCCAACAGTGTATGATAAAGCCTAATTTGTTAAAGGGTCTATGAAAAAACGCATGTTTTATTTAAACATTGTTTGTGTGAAATATTACGCATACTATGGTAATTGTTGCCCTATTTCCTACTTGGCACCTTCCTGAGAATCTAAATAAGGTTGTTTTAAACTTATTGTAATATTTTATACCCTGTTGAAAAATGCAATTTTTTTTCTTTTTATTGACCAATTTTATGTTTACTATTTAATCGATTTTAATCCCGTTTTTTTACTATCCACTGTCAAAGAGCTGAAGGACATCAATTTGAACATTTATAGTGAACTAAAGTTATACTTTACATGTCTTTATAATAAACTAAATTGTGCATTTTATCATTAGCCCTTTACTAAATTAGGCTTTATTATACACCGTTGGAAAGCTTATTAAATTACCTTTCCGACGAAGTGTCACAAGGGGTAGGTTGCTATTTGAAAAAAAAAAAGTTGGGGGGTGAGGGTGCAAGGGGGTGCAAATTTTAATAACTTTTATTACACCATAATTTGCAGAATTAAAAATAAAAATCGACCTATCCGAGGGTTTTTGTGTTTTACTTGTAACTAAAAAGTTAATCGGGTGATTCCACACTTAATGCACGCACTGTATAATACGGTAGTTTCGAATTTTCAAAAATAACCAAAAAAAACTCTAGATCTATAGACAAAATAAATCTTGGATACAAATTTGTTTCATGAAAAAATAATAAACTTTGAAAATGTCCGTCTGTCCGATGTCACGTTTTTTGTGGACACGATAACTTAAGATCGAATAATCCGACCGACTCGACGTTTTAAGGAAAAATCGTTTCTATTGTTAAATTAAAAAAAAATATCTTTTTGTTTTTTTGTTTTATTTAAAAAAGAATTTTATTGAAAAAATTTTTGCTGCCAACAAACAAAAAATCTAGTTTCAATTAAATTTTAAAAAAAAATCGAAAAAAATTGATTTTTATTAGTTATAAAAAAAACTTTTCATTTTTTTTCAAAAGAAAAAAAATTGAAAAAAAAATAAAAATAATAAATTAAAAAAAAATAATAAAAATCTACTCAAATCTATAATTTATACAGTTGAAACCTTGTTGTTCTCATACGACAAAGTATTTTGAGTCAGTTTTGAGTCAATTTTTCTAACTGGCACCTGGCACCTAACTGGAATGAGGTAAGGGGAAGGTGGTATGGAAAAAATCGTGCATTCTTTTTATGTGGCAATCTTTTTTTTGTAAATGGCTTTAGAAATTTTCAATCTCGGATTAAAAATTAAAAGTTGGGAAATTTTTGTTCCTCCCCCCCCCCAAATTTTAGCAGCATAATTTTCTTAACCTTACCATTTTAAAAATTACTTATTTACTACCCAGTTGTTCTTGTGTACCCCAGCACTCAAGGGCGTAGATGAGGGGGGGTAATAAGGGTAATTACCCCCCCATAGGCGTGAGCGCCAATTTTGTTTGCAGGGCGCCAAGTTTGGTAGAAACCGTCAGGGACACAGTTTTTTTCTTGTTGGTATTTTTTTGGGCGCCAAGTTTGGTAGAAACTGTCAGGAACAAAGCTTTTGTGGGTATTTTTTTGGGCGCCGTCATTTTTTTTGTTGTAGGGGCGCCACGTTTGGTAGAAACTAGAAACCGTCAGGGACAAAGCTTTTTTTTTTAATGAAACTGAAGTTTGCAACGGTTTTTTGCAACGAAAATTCAAATATTAATATTAAACTACTAGTTTCATAGCATAAGTTGTTAGCGCACGAGTAAAAGTTTAGAAAACAAGCCGCTTGCAGCGAGTTTTCTAAAGTACTAGTGCGCTAAAAAAGTGTTATGGAATAAGTGCTTTAATATACTATTTGAATTTTCGATGCAAAAAAACGTTGCAAACTTCAGCTTCATTTTTTTTATGGCATTTTTTGGGGGATTTTTTTTTTGTAGGCGCACAAAGCTTTATTTTAGGGTGTTTTTTCTTTTGTTAGGGGCGCCAAATTTGAGGCTTGAAAGGCTGGCCCTGGGTATTACCCCCCCATAGAAGAAAAAGATCTACGCCCTTGCCAGCACTAATCTACCTCTGGAAATATCGAAGTCAACTGAGCCTAAAAAACCAAAAACTATTATGGGAATAATTTATACCCAGACAGCACATGATATCTTACAGACGTCTTTTTTATGTCTGGACGCCTAAAGACATGAAAATTATTTCTTATGAACTTCTTTTTAGGGATGTTTAAAAAATATCTGATGATGTCTATAAGATTTCTTTTAAGTATCGGTACAAGATGTCTTAACTTCGATACTCATCGCTAAAAATAAATTGACCACAAACAACTATTAAAAAAAATTATTATTATTATTTTTTTAAAGATCTTTTTTTGAAAAACAAAAAACACTTTTTTAAGATCTTTTTTTGACAAACAAATTACCTCTTATTCTAGTTTTTATTACGCTTTTTATATCAATACGACCGTACCTAGCAACGTAAATGGGAGAGGATATTATTATGATGTAAAGGTGTCAGTAAGGTGTGTTAAAAAAGATGTCTTAAAGACATTACCTTTTGTAACATACGACGTCGTTAAGACGTCTTTAAGATGCATATACGCCGAAAACCGACGTTCTTAAGACGTCTTGAATGACGAGCTACGACATCTTTAAGATCTCTTTAAGTCATCCTTGTGCTGTCTGGGTATTGGGGTATCCTAGTACCCCTGGGTAGGTTTAAGGGTTAAAAGATATTCTGTGAATGGTAAATCTTGTCTTGTAGTGCTCTTTATATATCTCTTAATATCTAGACTTTTATTGTCTAGAACTTGCAATGTGCAATATATCGAACTTGTAGTAAACCTATCAACAAAGTCTTATCTTACCTCTTTGCCAAAAAATTGAATAATGTCATCTTTTACGGTCCGACTCGAGTTGCCATATTTATCGAGTATTTTAAATATTGTGGAATTCCGCGTACAGAACATACAATGTTCCATTTTACGAATTATTTCCGAAACTACTTTTAAACCACTGCTTAAAAAAACACAAAAACTTCTTCTTCTTCTTCTTCTTATTTCTTGGCGTTGCTGTTACGCATTTCCGCCATGTCCATCACTAAGGAAAGTTTTTTAACAAAAAAAAAAAATAAAAAAATAAAGGAATTTACACTACACTACTTGTTACTTCACTACTTGTCTACTTATTTGAGTCTTTTTCTCACTACGTCAAAAACACAAAAACACAAACCGGAGAAAATCTGTCTTCTTCTTCTTCTGCTCAACAACAATTTTTTTTTGCTTGTTTTGACGAACTGGCCAGTTATCCTGCAAGGTAAAAGCGATAACTTATCGCCGATAAGAAAAAGAGAGAATGTTTATACTCTTCGCAACCATCAGCAGAAGAGTATATTTCGATCACGTCCAAAATTAAAAATCTAAATTTTTAAAAAATGCTCCCTTCTTATTGTACGTGTCCCTCTGTTTACCTGCCCGTCCGTCCACCCTGTTCAAAAAACTCTTGGGGACAAGTAGACACCAGTAGAGACCAGCTTATTCCGTTGGTTAGTCTTAATATAGTAATAACCAACAACCAAACCAAAAGTTTTATCACTCCTTTTTTTTATCCTCTACCGTGTAAACAAATGTTTTTTATTTTTTTTTTAATTTACAACTCTACAGGGTCGTCACTTTTTAAAAAAATGCCAAGCAGCGTCGAGTTTATTATAGAGTGCGCAGCATTCTATTTATTTTTCGAAGGAATGGATAAAAAACAATATAATTAGAAGAAGAAGAATAATAATACGTTTCAGAGCTACCAACAACACAACTGCGTTTGGTAAGCTGTTTCTTTTGTTTTGTGCTAATTTTGTAAAGTTTTTGTGTTAAAATTAAAATCCGGATAATGGAAAATCCCGAAGGAATTCTCCAATCGTTGGAGGAGTTTTCTAAAATCAAACCAAGAGACATACCGCAAGAATTAGAAGAGTATTTAAAGTTTGTGGCGAAAAGCGGTGACCCTGTGTATCAGTGGACAACAATAAAAACACTATTTCGTGAAAAACTAGTTCAAGTTATCAAAGAATTTTCCGAATCATGCCCATCCATGGAAATCCCGCCCTGTCCTAACGTAGAATTGTTCAATTTTGACCTTTCGACAAACTTCATACTTGAAAAGCTCGACACATTCTCATCTGCTCCTTTCACCCTTCAAAGACTATGTGAACTACTCACAACTCCAAGGAAAGAATACAACAGAATAGACAAATATATGCGAGCGATAGAGAAAAACATCCTTGTCGTCAGTACGACAGAACCAGGGGGTAAATCTCGAAATGGTGAAGGGGTAATGAATGGGGTTGATGATCATAATGAATATGTAAACGACATTAATGTAGAAGAAATGGATGAATCTCCATCGTGGAGAGGTTCTAGCCTAAATATTGAAGAAAAACATACCAAAAAACCCTTAGAAAACATTAATATTAGCCAAACACCAGAAGATAAGGAAATTACACACACTTTAGTACCATCTACCAGCGAGGAAAGTTTAAAGATTGAAGCTAGTTCTTCTAAAGAACCAGAACCACAAATTCCAGTAGAATATATGAAAGGAAATATTGATGAATTGGCAGACAATGGAAGTTGCGTGAAGTCTAATGATTCTTCAGAAATAAATATTGAAGAGGTTTGTGATATTTTATACTTATTTATAATGAAGCTGAAGTTTTCAACATTTTTTTGCATTGAAAATTCAAATAGTATATTAAAGCACTTATTCCATAACACGTTTTTAGCGCACTAGTACTTTAGGGGCTGTCCATATATTATGTAACGCGCCTAGGGGGGGTCAGAGAAATTGTTACAGTTTGTGACAGGGGGAGGGGGGGTCTAGGTAAACGTTACGTAACGGAATTTAATAAATTTAATGTTTATTTCCCAAGCTTGGCAGATGTATTTTTATTTCAACATAAATTACTATTTAGTGGCCCATAATTCCCTTTTTCACACAAGAATTAACGAAACTATGCATATTTAAATAATATTGTAATCAGTAAAAAAACTGTTGACATTGATATTAAAAAAATCTTACGGCCCTGTTCTTGCGTGATCTTGCCGATGAATCATCGGCGATGATACATTTTCGCGGGGAATGTGTACTTACAGAACACCAATGTGTGTACTATTTTGTGTACCTGTGCATAAACAATATACGTGTTATATGTGACACTCAGTGTAAAAAGAGGTACCTAGTATTTTTTCCCTGTGTGATATTGATTATGAATATTTTTTTAAAGTTTGAGTGATTTTTTTGTGTAATTTTTTTTAAGGTTATGTTATACTATATTTTAGGTTCATGTTTGTTTTGTCGAGAAAAACGAATCCATAGTGAGAATACAGTTAAATTTATTGTGAAACAAAAATTTTATATTGTTACGCGTTACACAGGGGGTGGGGGGGGTGTTGGTAAATGTGACAGTTTGTTACACAGGGAGGAGGGGGGTCAATTTTTTTGAAAATTTGCGTTACGTAATATATGGACAGCCCCTTAGAATACTCGCCGCAACTGGCTTGTTTTTTAATGTATGTTATGAAACTAGTACTTTAATATATTATTTCAATTTTTGTTGCAAAAAAAAAACGTTGCAAACTTCAGCTTCATTATTTATGAATATTTTTTTTTCTAAAACAGGGTGCCCACAGATCAGGATATCCCTGATATTTAATAAATTGTAAAAAATCAGGGAAATTGAAAAAAACTCTGGTCTACATAATAAATTATTACTAAAACAAATATTTATTTATAGTCCAAACCAATTCATCAACTCATTTCCCAAAAAAAAATATTTTTTTTTTTCAAATCCTAACTCAATCATGAAACAGCAGGTTACAATTTTTTGCGCATATTAGTTTTAAATACTTTTTTGTGTGTACTAAAATTAGGAGAAAATTTTTAAGTTTTGATAAGGGAAATATCAGTATCAGTGAAAAATCAGGGAATCTCAAGCAATCTTAAGTTACAAAACCTGTGGGCACCCTGTAAAAAGAATTAAATTTAAATATTTTAGAATAGAGTACCTACCCTATAAAAATTTTCTAATGAAAACTAGTTTAACAAATATTAAAACTAACAAAATCATGAAGTTTGCAACGTTTTGTTGCAACGAAAATTTAAATATTATATTAAAGTACTAGTTTCGTAACATACGTTTTTAGCCGAGTTTTTAGCACACGAGTAAAAGTTTAGAAAACAGGCCGCTTGAGGCGAGTTTTCTAAAGTGCGCTAAAAACGCGTTATGGAATAAGTGCTTTAACATACTATTTGAATTTTCGATGCAAAAAAACGTTGCAAACTTCAGCTTCATCAAAAATCAAGGTATTGTCATTCAAAAACATGGTTTTCATTAGCACATCTGAATTTCCAGATATACCACATGAAATCTGATAAAAGTTCATAACCAGCCGTCTCGAATGAGCGAGAATACTTTCTCATAAAAAAATTATGTCCAGAAATAATTTGTTACATTTTGAGGGGGGGATCATGGAAAAAATGATATAATTTTTTTTTGTAATTTTATTTTACCTTTTAGGTGGTTTTTAAAATTTTCTTTAATTGTGAATAGTAAAAAAGTTATGTTTAGAAACAATTTTTTACATTTTTTTGGGGGGGAGGAGGCGCTGGAAAAGAGTGATAATATTGTGTAGTTTTATTTAAGGTTTTATGTGGTTCATATTTTTTTTCTACTGTAAATAATTAAAAAATACGACGAAAACTAAAATTTAACCCCCCCCCTTTAACCCCCGCCCCCCAACCGATTTTGCTCAAATACGAACTTGTCCAAGATAATATAAAAATACATCTGCATACTAAATTTAAAATTTTAAGTTATCGTAGATACAGACAGACTGACAGACATTATTTTTTTTTATTGCTTATTTTGATTTTTCTCGCCGTTTCAGGAAAAAAGATGGTTTAAGCAAAAAAAAAGATTTTTTTTTTATCACAATACTTTCTTATTATAATAGACCTAATTAAAATTAAAATCTTGAAAAAAAATCAAAAAAATTAAAAAATGTTTTTAAAAAAAGTTTCTTTTTTTTTTGTAAAACAAAAAATAAATTGAGAAAAATTGTTTTTAAACTATTTTATTAATATCATATTATCCTGATAATAAATACACAAAAAAAAACACAGAAAAAAGTTTGAGGCAAAAAAGTTATAGGACCCCCTATTTCGAACGCCCCTGGTTAAAGTAACTACATGCAAATACCATTGACTGAAGTGGAAAGGACATATGGTCACGTGAGTCACGTGACGTGACACAAAGGGTTCCTGAGTTATTAAATAAAAATCAAAATTTTTGGAACCCCTTTTGAAGGAGCATAGCTCCCTTAAGAGTTGTTTTATGACATGGGTTTATCAGAACTTTTTTATTTTTTTTTTTCGTTTGGGCTTTTTTCCCTACAGGGAAAATATTTTTTATCCAATACATAATAAGACAATTACCAGCTTTATTTTAAATAGACAAACTCAATAATAACCCCCGCGTGGCTTTTACTTTATTGAGTGGATAATTATTTATTTTACCCACTCAACTGTCACTTGTCAAATTATTTTCTTGTAAATGTCATTAAAATTTTTAATAAAAATATGAATTCCTAAGCTATTTATTGGATAAAACCTTGTGTGGCACTCATGGGTAAACCGATATTGCAATATCTTACTTTACCCACTAGTACCATAAATAACTATTTTTTGCAGAGGTATTGCTCATTTGGACAAAATTACATACCAAATTTAATTTTTAGGCTGTCGATCCTCTGGAACCAACAGAAAAGGACCTGGCATCAGATATACCTCCAATCGATCAGATCGATCCTGTTGCAAGCACCTCAGCCATTCCGAACATATGCATTATAGATGTGAAAGAGGAAGACCGGATAAAACTAACCTCAAGTGACAACGGCATTGAGAATATCTCCCCAGAATCCAGTACGTCTTCTCCCGAAACACTACAAGCAGATTTTGAACCAACTGTACCAGCAAACGAACCCGAAACAAACCCTGCTGTAACAGAGAGTAAAACCGAAGAACCATCCTCAACTCCTGTGGAAACAGATACAAATGTTTCCCAGAATATTACTGAAAAAGTAGTAGAAAATGTCACAGAAAACGTTCAAGTTATGCAGGAAAAAGTTACAGAACCGGAAATACAAAAATATGAAACTTTGACACCTGAAATATTGACAGATAAACATGAAGTTTTGACAGAAAAACCTAAAAGTTTGATTGACACGCCTGAAATTTTGACTGAAAAAACTGAAATTTTGACCGAAAAACCTGATACTTTAATTGAAGAGACAAAAGTAAGTACACTTTATATAAGTTAGATTGTTGCGTTTTAATATGACTATTTCACAAACAATATATAGGCCAATCAAAACCTCTAATTTTTGGTTTCTTGACCAATTAGATCAAAATGAATCTGATAATTTTTGCACAACTGCAATTATCACTTGGTTACTATGAAAACAAGAAACTGACAGTTTTTTGCAAAATGTGTTTTATTGATAAGCACTATAAATGCTTATTTTATTACCAAAACATCCTAGGTATAAACCCTAATTAATTTCAGATAATATATTATATTTTTGTACTTTCCATCTTAAAAGCTTTAAATCACTGATATTCATAAATTTTAATTTATTTAATTGAATCTTGGTATTAAAAACAGGCCACTCAAAACTAATTTAAACACTTATTTATTAAAAATATATTTGCAGTAAAGAATTACGGAAATCAAGACATAAAATGTCTGCGTTGCCAAAGTTTATTAGAAACCCGATAGGAAATTGTTTTTTACGGGTGGAAACACCCGTTATTTTATTTCTTTTCAGTTGAAAACTAAACTTTTTAAACAAAAACAGCAATGATCTTTATTTAAATGCTAATATATGTGATAACAACTATTTTATTGGAATAATCTCAAGCATAAAATATCCCTCGAGCAAAGGTTAGACTTGGCAACATTCGCGAACAAGTGAACATCGTGGATTTAAAAAACGCGGCAAATTTGAGATTAAAAATTTTAATTATAGTTGTAAAGTAATATTGTTGCTTAGTTCTTAATTTTTTAATTTAAATATGAAACAACATGAAACATTGTAAAATTATATACTTCCTTATTTTGTTTGTGAAATAGTCTTTCAAAATACCATTTGTGCATGGTGAATTATACATAATTTTTTTACTGTATATAAAAAAATATTATGCTTAAGGAAATTGTTTGGTGCATTTTTCGTGTTACAAAATTCCGAGACCGCAGGCCAAGCAAAATATTTTTTTAATACAGTAAAAAAATTATCGATAATTCAACATGCACTTATGATATTACTACTGAATATACGTATATCTTTGTCTGTCTTTTATACGTTTTTTTACGAAATTACATAGTTGGTTTTTATATGATATCTCATATATGATTTCTTTATGTTTTTATACGAATTTTCATATAAGTTAAAGCAGATTCATATTGACTTAATTACAGTTTTAAGGCGGAAATTCCTATGCTGTAGGTGGCTCCACATGTTATTTCCTACCACTAACAAAACTTTTTAAACGAATAAAGTCGCATTCTTGGAATACTCTCGTTATAACTTACTAGTCAGCTAATTTGATCACATTATCGGATTGGTATGGATCAAGATTAGGGTGGAACCAAGACATCTGGAGACTTTAGCTCTGGTACCCGCATTCCGTCAGTCTTTGAGGCTAGTAACCAGAGGACGCCACGCTATAAGCGGCTGTCAAATTGAACTGAAAATTGCTGCAAAGCGGTCCAAAAGTCACCCCCCCTCCCTCTTAACTTTTGAACCAGTTGAGATATCGACTTCAAATTTGGAACTTTTAAATAAGACAACTTTAACTATCTTTTAGCATATATTTAATACTTTCAGCTCTTAAAATGTGGGCATGGGGGCACATTTTTTTAAATGGAAAGGGGGGTCGTGTAATACATCATTTTAAAGCTTATAAAATTCTCCATTTAAGTCCATATTTTTAAATAAAAAACAAATGGGGTTGAAATTGGGTATTAATGTAAAAATTCCTCTAAAAAAAAACAAATATTTTTTTAAAAATGCCTAATTTCATCACAAAAAAATGTTAATTATACTTTTAAACTAATTTTAGTTGACATAAATAAAAATTTATGAAAAAAACTTAAAAAATCGAATGTTTTAGCACAAAAAATTGAAAAATCAAAACCTTAAAAAACATTTTTAAAAAATTTAAAGATGTTAATTTAAATAGAGAATTTTATATATAATAGAGAATTTTATATATAAGCTTTAAAATGATGTATTACACGACCCCCCTTTCCATTTAAAAAAATGTCCCCCCATGCCCCCCTGCCCACATTTTAAGAGCTGAAAATATCAAATATATGCTAAAAGATAGTTTAAGTTGTCTTATTTAAGAGTTATAAATTTGAAGTCGATATCTCAACTGGTTCAAAAGTTAAGAGGGGGGGGAGGGACTTTTGGACCGCTCTGTATATAGGAAATTTCAACTTGACTCGGGAGGTATAGCGTAGTGGCTAGCGCGTATGCATAGCAAGTCTACTATCGTGAGTTCGATTCTCACTGGCGCCGATTTGCCTTTTTCAGTTAATTAATAATTGAAATTTGTCGAAGGCGATAAGTGAAAAGGACACTCCCTAGAAACTGGTTCGAAAGTCAGTATAAGCCGGTGGTTCCCTCTACTACTAGCCCACACAAGTCCTGGACTTAGGGGATGCTTAATTAAGTAGAATAGTACGAGGTTAAACAAACATGTAATGTAATAAAACACATATACGAATTTCTATACGATTCCTAATTAACTTTTTTACAGGGGGAAGATCCACAGATTGAAACTGATATATCAGAATCTGATAAAGAAAAACAGATCGAGGTCAATGAAGAACCACAAAAAGCCGAAGAAAAACTGATGGAAGTAGTTGAAATAAGTAAACCGGAAAAAGCGGAAGAAAAACTTATGGAAGTGGTCGAAATCAGTAAAAATGTCTCGGTTGAAACTCCCGCTGAGGTTGCAACTCCACTCGAAACTCCAGAAATCCCCAGCAATGTTTTAATTCCTGAAGAAACTCCAATGGAGGTAGATGTCACAGAAAAAGTCGAGACAACTGTCACAATGGAAGAAAGTGATAAATCGCAGGAAAGTGGTGAGTCACTGGAAAGTGCTGAATCACTGGAAAGTGATAAGCCAGTGGAAAGTGGTAAATTGGCGGAAAGTGGATCACAAGAAAGTGATAAATAAAAAAAGTCCTAAAGTACTGTATATTTTTTCAGTGATTCTTTTAAAAGTTAAAAAATGTGTATTAAAATGTGAACAGGAAAAAATGAAGCATTGCATTGGAGATAAAGACATCCTCTGTTTTTTACATTTTGCTGATGAGTCATGCACAGTTAAAATGATCAAAATTCGCGTTACGTAATACTTAAACATTCCCTTAGAATGATCGCAAATTGACAAAAAAAAATTTATAGACTATCCTTATAGTTTGTATTATGCGTTCCAAAGAACCTGGGACACATATAGGGGGGTTCCTGGGCCTCAGTCAAACTGCCTCAAATTTTGATATTTTGTACTTTCGGGGGTAAAAATTAAATAAAGAAAATTGCAGCCAAATTAAATGACCAGTTTCGGAGAAAAACGCTTTTAAAAATCTAATTTTATGACAGATTTTTTGACGTATATTAAGGTTATTTTTTACTTACGTAAATATTAACTTAATTAGCCGTTTTAAGTTTATTATACTCTATTAATTAAAGAACAGGCAAGATAAATATTACATAAAAGTCTTTATTATCATTTACTTACATGTGGTTCTATAAAAATTTTAAAACTTTGTGAAACTTCCACATGCTGGCATTTTTCACGTTTTTGCTAATTATCTGCATATTTTCTGTTAGATTTTTGCTTGATTATGTTGAAACATGGTTTGGTACATCGACAAATATTGTATAATTATATATTTTAGATTTTCTTGAGTAAAAAATAACCTTAATATACGTCAAAAAATCTGTCATAAAATTAGATTTTTAAAAGCGTTTTTCTCCGAAACTGGTCATTTAATTTGGCTGCAATTTTCCTAATTTAATGTTTACCCCCGAAATTACAAAATATCAAAATTTGAGGCAGTTTGACTGAGGCCCAGGAACCCCCCTATATGTGTGCCAGGTTCTTTGAAGTCAATCGGATCGACACAACCGGAGAAAAAAATAATTTGTGTCGAAGCAAACAAAAATAATTCTGACCCCCCTGGGGGTTTTTGGGGGCTGAAAGTCTGGGAATTAACTGACCTCTATGGGAGCTACCTTTTGTACAAATCATATCGGGCTGGGGTACTTTTTACATGCTTACCCTGCTAAACTCTTTCTCTTAACTTGTATAATTCTCAAAGAACTTTTACCTCAAGAAGTAATTTCAGACCAATGTTTATGAAGGTGTCATCTTTTTGTTTGTTTATTTACTACGGAAAACGCGATACAGCTTTGTGGTGTAAAATGTAGATGTCGCTAGTCGACTTTCAGGCTACCTAGTAGCGATGTTGCGTAGTTTCCACCTTATCATGAATTCAAATCATTATACTTAAATTAAAAATGTAAAAAACTGTATTGTGTATACTATAGTTATGTTTAATAATATAGTATATTTAAATCTATTAAAATTAAACTACTAGTTCATATAAAACTCATACAGAACTAATGTTTCTTAAAATTTACAATAAAATATCCAAAGTATGTGTTTCCAATCGGCAACACTGTACCCTTGTCAGTCATTTTACGACATTAGACTGTGAGTTTACACATTCTTTCTTTCTCTTTACGCGTACTAAGTGTAAACAATAGTCACTCCCCACCAGCCCCTCACCGTAGTTGGTTCACGCTTCAAACAAAGCATACGGTAGAGTTCATCATGTTCCTTATTGGGGTAAAAGTTCTTTGGGTAATAGATATTTAGTCGTTTATTTATACAAGTTAGGTACAGATTTAAATATAAAATAGCGTATGTGGAATCGACCCATACGCTAACTTTTTACTCAAGTGGAATAATTATCCTTTTTTTTTTTTCGTTTTGACTGCAATTTTAATTTTTGATTCTGTTTGAAAATATTAATGCTGGAAGTTGCTAAATATTGTTTTGTATATCAAAAGTTGAGGTCTTTTAACATGTACCAAATTTCAAAATCTTATCTTTATAAATACAGAAGTTAAGCGGGGTGTACTTTTTACATTTAAAAAATAGTTGTTTTTAATTCTAATTTTTACGAGCCTTCAGCAAATGAATACTTTGTTTTGAATTTACCTTAAAAAATAGAACAGTTTTCATATTTTAAACTAGTTAAATTCGGAACAGCTAAAAAATTGCCATTTCTTAAATTCAAGTATTTCGAAAACTACTTAATGGATTTGACTGATTTTTGTTTTGTTTTAAAGCTTAAACATTCTCTACTTTTGTTTTTATTAAGAATTATTAAAAAAAGTATTTTTGTATTAACAGCAACAAAAAATGTACCACTATGTTTTTTTTGCCCCATCTACTAGGACTGACATGGTACGCCACTGCAACTGTTTATCAAATTATTAAAGTCTTTCTTATTGCCGTAGTTTTAATGAATATTTTCTTTTTTATTTTTTTACTTTTTTCCTTCTGGTTTAGGAGATATCAGGATTTTCCTGAAAGTTGTCATTTTTTCAGTCAACTCAAAAAGTACTAAATCAGCAGAGCTTTTTATTTGAAGCTCATGTCTTTTACTTCTTCTTCTACGCTCATGTCTTTTACTTCTTCTTCTACAGTTGTTTCATCCCGGGGCAACTTTTTATTGCCGTCTGACGGAGGCTAACGGTGATTTCGCAAAACCGCCGCCGAATGGAGTGACCCTATTTTTTCTTCTACTCAAGTTTATTAACCCATTTTATGTTTTTGATAAACTTTATTAGAAGAAAAACGTAACTCGGTTAAGCTTCAAATTTAAAGCACAGCATCAATCAAATTCATGTAGTACTTTTTAAGTTAACTGAAAAAACGACAACTTTCAGGAAAATCCTGATATCTCCTAAACCAGAAGTAAAAAGTAAAAAAATAAAAAAGGAAATATTCATTAAAACAGCGGCAATAAGAGAGACTTTAAAAATTTGACAAACAGTTGCAGTGGCAGAAGATGGGGCAAAAAACATAGTTGTACATTTTTTGCTGCTGTTTATACAAAAATACTGTTTTCAATAGTCGTTAATTAAAACAAAAGCAGAAAATGTTTAAGCTTTAAAACAAAAAAAGAATCAGTCAAATCCATTAAGTAGTTTTCGAAATATTTAAATTTAAAAAATGGCGATTTTTCAGGTGTCCCGAATTTAAAGTCGGTAAGTGTACATAGCTTTGAGCCAAGTGACCATGGCCCCAGGACCTATAACAGGGGGGCAAGCCCCCTTGGAATATTGGCTATACTTTTAAGTATTATAAAAGCTTTACATTTTTCAAATAGTTATATATTTTTTTATAGATTTTTTTTTTCACAATTTTTAACGTAAAATATGCCGTCTAAGTTATAAACGAGATATTAATATCTCGTTTTCTTTTGTACTTTTGGTAATATTTGCACTTTGCACAAAAATAAACCAAACGATTTTTTATTTTTGGTATTACATTGGTAGGCATATTTATCATAAACAAAAAGTTTATGAAAAAAGAAATCGACACTCCCAAGCAACAAGGACGTAACTCAAGTTAGACCCATTTTGAGTTATACTCATAGGTAAACGCCTTGAAAAAAGACACACTTGGTGGTACTACTCAGGTTTCTCCACAGTCCACTTTAAGCAAAAGTTTACTTAAAATCACTAAAGTAAGAAATTCTAAACTTGAATATTATCAGAAACAAACAGTAAATAAACAATAAATACTTAAACAGTTAAATAGAGAATTTTATAAGCTTTCAAATGATGTATCACGTGACTTCCTTTTCCACTTCAATCATTTACCCACCCTTAAATAACAAAAAAAAATATTTTAGAAATTTAGCTGTCGTGAAAAATGACAATATATGAGTTACGGCTTTGTTGCTTGGGGGTATCGAAATCAGAGTTGGCCAGAAGTTGAACTAAAAATTTGTTACGGCCCACCGTGATAGCAGTAAATGAAAGAGGGTGTCCTGATCACTATTGCAGTTTAATGTTTTTTTTTTTTGTACGACCTTAGTGTATTATTTAATAATTAAGAAACAAGAAGTGAAATATTTTTCTTTATTTGTTAGGTATCTAGTGAACTTGTTTTTAAATAAAGATTTCATACAATATAAAAAATAGTATATAGTTTTACTAAGAGGAAAAGTGAAGCTTTTTTTACTAGTCTGTAGAATTTACGGACGACGCGAAGTGGAGTCCGGAAACTACAAACGAGTAAAAAAGGCACTTTTCCTCTGAGTGAAACATACTATTTTTTCTTCAAGCATCCTATATATAGTTTTTTAAATATTAGTTTTTGAATTTAATTTATTAATTAATAATGTTTTTTAATTAAAATAGACCAATAAAACTCTTTCGAAATAAACTTAAACCTTCCTCAGCTCATTTTAACTTTTTTTTCGTAGGCTAAATCGTACACTTTTCGCGATTTCGATGGTAACTTGTCTAATGTAGCATTTGCAATTTCGGAGAGATTTGTAGGTGTATAAACCATATATTCTTCTTCAATCATTTTTAATCAATTTCACACTAGGTTTTTGCACAGAATCTCTAGTCAACCATCTGTTTACATAATAAACAAACAAGTTTGAAGTATGGCTGTCATCAAAGTCAAAGAGTGCTGCCGCCAGTTATGGTTTTGCTAACTAACTTTTTTTTTACGGCGTACAACAATGAACTCATTTTTTTACTGTAAAAAAAGATCACTTCTAACTAGTGTGTTCAGTTATAAAATATGAACATTTTAGTACCCTTGAAGAAAAAAATCATTTTGTACAGGGTGTACCTCAGGTACACTTGGGGAACGTTCAAGTATTACGTAACGCAAATTGTACCAAAATTCATACACTTCATACTCGGTTACTGCATTATTAAATGCTGTAGAGATTTTATATTTTGGCTAACCCCTAACACACCCCCTATTTGGGGGGGTAGCCAAGATATAAAATCTCTACAGCCTTCAATAACGCAAAAAACGGGGTATGAATTTTGGTTCAATTTGCGTTACGTAACACTCCCACTAAACATGAAACATAACAACATTTATACAATATTGTATTTAAGTAACATGACATACATTGTTGTGTTACATTTTATAAATGTTGCATTTAATTAACCAATGTAACATGGATTTGTTACATTTAAAAAATATTGCATAAATGTCTTTTTTAAGTAGAATAATATACATTGCTTTGTTACTTTTAAAATACATTATAGCAACATTTTCTTGCGACGTTTTCATTGGTTGGAACGAGTTTATACGGGTCAAGACAAAGAACGCTTCGAGGTGTAGTTTTTTCTGAGATTTTAATGAAATTATTGTTAATGTATTATTAGTTTTTAGTGTTGGTTTATAGTTCAAAAATTAAACATGGAATATAATTATTACCATAAGGTATGTTTTAAGTATAAATTATAATAAATATTATTTAATTTGAGATTATAACCTCAAAAAATAAAGTTACAATTAATAAAAATCCATAAGAGATGATGGACAAAAATATTCACATAATATAATAGTATTCTTATAATAAAATTCGAAGATAAATTTATCAAGCTTGTTCCCTTGGTGGATCAAAAAGCGACACAAGCTCAAAATTGTTTTTTACTGAGAGTTAAAACAGCTGTTTGTCAAACTAGTTTGACAATTTGACTAAAATTTTTCCTTATGTCAAAAAATTTTTTATATGAAAGGTGAATTTTTACTTTCTCATAAATAGAGATCGGATTTTACCGAGTCGTGACGTCAAAATCCATAGCCGGGTACAGCAAATTATAAAAATTATCAAACTACTACATTTATAAATAAAATATAAATAAAATACAAAATTACACAACTAAAACATATAGTATTTGTAGAAAAAACAAACTACCGACGAAATCTTGTTGTTGTGTGTTGTCTGGAAGGTGAAATCTATTTGAACTCGTTATAAACATGTACTCTGCAGAGATCTAAAAGCTCTAAACTTGTTTCCGTATGCGTGCGACGAAATAAGTGAGATGTAAGGTCAAGCGTATTATACGCATACATGGTATACTATACCATGTACGTTATTTTATTGGTTAGAATCGCGTTCATGCGGACACAAGGTTTTTATTGCAAGTAAATTGAGTCATTTCGTTTGAATTATCTTAGCAGTGCGAATTAATTTCTTTTTTTGCTCAAACTTTTTCGTTTTTAATATACCTATTGGGCCTAATCTAATATTAATTTGCCACCATTCATTTCATTAGTTGAATCCCTTAATAAGATGTTCGTAAAACCATTACTTAATACGGTTAAATCGTGGATTGAAGATTATCCAGAACTAGAGTTCGACGGCAATATTACACTGCATATTTTGTAAAAAGGACTTAACCTGGGAAAGAAAAACTAATATTTTAAGACATTTGAATACAAAAACCCATAAAGGAGATGACGAGCAAGGACAATTTAATATTTAAAGTAAGTAAAAAAATACAAATTTAATTTTAATCACAAGTTTTAAACGCCACGTGACCTTTTATTGCGAATAAAAAACGATTGACCAGGCAGATTTTTTTTTAACTTGGTAAAAGTAATACCCAGCCACCATGCCACAATACTATAAAATTAAATTTGGATTATTAAAGAGACCAACTAAATCGTAATTTTCAGAATTATTTTTTTAAATTTTCTTTTACTTAAATAAAACGTTAGGGGATTTTCATAATATTTATATAATTTTCTTTGGTAATGTAGTAGTTTGGCAACATATTAAACATTTTTATAAAATTATGAATTTGTTAAGTAATTGTACCCGGCTATGCATTTTGACGTTACGACTTGCTAAAATCCGACATCTAGTCATAAAAGAAAGTATTGTGATAAACACGGGTCGGATCGAATTAGCCATTACCGGGGGCATGCAAAAATTAGAATTAAAAAAAACTCTTTTTTCAAGTAAAGAGACACTTTAAACTATTGTTCACCAAGCGGAATGTCATGTTGACGCTGTTAATACTCAGCGAGTCACTTCGTCATGGTCCATGACTCATAGGGAAAGACTTTATTTTTTTTTTTTTGAAAATTGTTTCCCTTTTCAAAAAACGAATCATTAATAAAAAAAACAATATTTTTGTATTAACTATTCGTTTTTTGAAAAGAGAAACAATTTTCAAAAAAAAAAAAAATTAATACCTCCACGAGTCATAGACCATGACCAAGTGACTCACTGAGTATTAACAGCGTCGACATGACATTCCGCTTGGTGAACAATAGTTTAAAGTGTCTATTACTTGAAAAAAGAGTTTTTTAAAATTCTAATTTTTTCATGCCCCCGGTGTGACTACTTCGATCCGACCCGTGGTGATAAAAAAATCAATTATTTTTTCCTAAATCATCTTATTTTTTTCTAAAACGTCGAGAAAAATCAAAATAAGCAAAAAAAAAGATGTCTGTCTGTATCCACGATAACATAAAGACATCAATAGGTAAATTTATTTGACAAGGCCTTTAGCGCAAAATATTTCTAAAGACACCGACTATATTTAATTACCCCGACAAAAGAGTTTAATTTGCAAGATAATTACTATTCATGACATTTGAAACGATCATTTTAACAATAAATTATATTTGTTTATACACTTATATCTGTGAGTCAACTTTTAAGTTATACCGAAAGGGGTCCGATCTAATGTAGAACAAACCGGACTTTGCCGAAGCAAATCTCGTGAAGGCAGAATGTATTTGTGCTATGATTAAAGCAATATTATTTTAAAAAATTTAACAACATATAAAATATGCATGACATCACTATTTCAGGCTTGTATGTAAATAAATACGATAATTTTAACCAAGAATGTTTATTGGCTTAGTTATAATATAAAAAAAAAACATTTTATATTTATTGAGGTCTTCCACGTCCAAATCCAGCCCTCTGTAAAAAAAGAACAAATATGTTAAAAAATACACACTTTTCACATAGGAAAAATTAAAATATAAAAAAAATACCTTTTGAATTAGATAACCATATTTTCTATAAGAAATATACAGAGTGGTCCAAAAGTCACTCCCCCCCTCTTAACTTTTGAACGAGTTGAGATATCGTATTAAAATTTGGAACTCCCACAAAAAAATTTTACTCCACCCCCTGAGGGGCGGGGGTAGTTTTTTGTGAAAATTGGTATATTAGGGTTTTTGAGGTTTCTGAAAGTTAGTCTGATAACAACAAAAATCTTACTTCACTCCCTAAGAGGCGGGGGTAGTTTTCTTGAAAACTGGGGGTTTTGAGAACGCTAGAAATGAATCTAAAAATAAATTTTATCCAACACCTTCACAGAAACACTTGTTTTGAGCACTATTTTAAATGTCAAAAGTTAGTTTTTTTCCACTAGTGACTAAAAAATTTTTCACCCACTCTTTTACGTACAGCTTTTGATCTCACCCAAAATTAGTTACATACCCTATTAATTAGGTATTATAACTATTCTATAAATAGAAGCACGTTAACTAAACCATAAAAATTAAAGGAAAGCCCAAATTATTCTTCAGTTTTTGAATAAAATACTGTTTTTATTAAAAATTCTGTCATCACCGCGTCCATTTTGACGTTTGTAAGAAATGTAAAACTAGCAATTGTTTATTTTTAATAGGCATACTTAGGCCATGGCTACCTATTATTTTAGTATTAAGAAAACTTAATCCTAATATTTTTGACATAATTTTTCGCAAAATTATAGATTTTTATTTAAAAATAAAAGGTGTTGGATAAAGTTAAATTCTCAAATCGTGTATTAAGTGATTTTATCGACTTAATACACTAGTTAAGAAAATAACTATTTTCCAAAGTAATTTCACGCGCGGAGGTGAAAATGGGAAAGCTCTTTTACTGGGCAGTGTATTTTTTTAATCTATCCAGAGGCGTGCCTAGATGGACAAAATGTGTGCAGCTTAACACATTTTTGCCCCAAACTTTTTTATATTTATTTTTTGTTGATTTTGGGTAAAAAATATAGATTCCTTGAGTAAAAATACATAAAAAATGTCATATAGTGTAACACTGTAGAAGCAACCGTTTTCAAAAAAATACAATTAGGAGGAAGTAAAATTTTGTGCAACCAAAAATGTCACTTTTTAAAGAGCTATTGCTCCTTTAATATTAAATTTAGGTGTTTGGTATATAATACTTTTTTGCTTAGTTTTAAATGAAGAATCGCCCTGTAGCATTAGTTTTTAGTCCTTTTTTTCTCCCCCATTCAACATATCTATCTTCGAAGGGCCCTAACTCTCTTAGGGCTTATTTCCAGACATATGTTCCTTGTTAGTTTTTAATGCTTTGTGATGTAAAATCATCCCTTTAATATATACCATAAGACTGCAAAACACCGTGTATAAGTGTATAAAAAAAACTTACAAATTCAACATCTCCGGTTCCGGGTCCAACGTCGGCCTTCTTGTCGGCACCTGGGGCACCTCCGGTCCTTCTGTAGGCAGATCTGTCTTCAGCAGGTTTGCTGGCGTCTGATCTCAAAGGTTGGGGCCTTGGTCGCGAAGTTTCGGAGCGGGCCTGTCTCTTCAGGGTGGAGGGGACGATTTCTGGGGGCAGATGCAAGAAGGTGCGGAGGTATTCGATGCCGGGGTTGGTCAAGTACCTAAAAATTGTTTTTATTAGCAATCTAAAACTAGATGAAACGTTGCAAACACCCTGTCAAAACATCGGCACTATTGTACACTAGAGCCATCTAGTTTTCAAATTTCAAACTAGGTGTTTTGTTTGATTTTAAATTCTGTATCTTTAAAACATTATATTCTAGCAAAAAACTGTATATAACATTTTTTATAGGGTTTAAAAAGAGCTTTTATTTAAAATATAATTTTTTGATATCGGGTTATAAATATGTGAGATGCTAAAAAAACCTTTTACTGCTTTAAACGCCAATATCTCGAAAACAATGCGTTTTAGGAAAACGTTGTTTATAACACTTTTTGACCAATTTAAAATTATCTTTTATATAAGTGCTAAATTAACTAAATACAATAATAATTGCCTTAATTATAAACAAAAAACGCTAAAAATAGGAGTTTTACCCTATTTTTACCCCCTTACCCCCAAAATCTAATCAGCTCTTCGGAATACGATAAGAAACAATATGCAAAAAACCGCAAGTCGATATCTCATGTAGAAATGGAGTTAGAGAGTTTACACCCAGACAGACAGACAGACAAACGGACGCAAAATTTTTTTTTACTGATTTCGACTCAGAATGGTCTAAAACGTCGAGAAATGTGAAAAAAACGTGGTCAAAGATTTTGACTTTTCTGCGAAGATTTCAATACATCGGCACTCTTAGTAGCACTAAGTGCCGATGTAATATTTAATTTTATATGGAAGAAATAGACTGTGTATTTGAAATAGCGTCAATAATTTTAAGGGGTGATTCTACATCAGAAAATATAAAAAAAGTTCCTGTCTAAAAATGGGAGCTAGCTACACACCTTTGAAAGAGGCTAAAAAAAATCGGTTTTTATTTAATAACTCAGGAACCGTTTGACCTATAGCAATGAGGTTTTTGACATGATAAGCCCTACTATCTTTTCATTTTCATGTGGTTGTTTTAACCAGGGGCGTGCGAAAAGATGAGCCTTAAAAACAATTTTTGGACCTATACATATAATTTTTTTTTATGATCTAGGACAACCCTGCATCATTAAAATTTTGGTGTTTAATTGTTGGTCCTTGAAACGTGAAATTTTAACTTCAGAAAAAAGGCTAGGTACTCCATTGCGCACGCCCCTGGTTAAAATAACTGCATGAAAATGATAATAGGCCTTTTTAAGCTTAGATCATAAGGAAAGCCTTACTATAGCTCTAAGGATTCCTAAGTTATCAAATAAAAACCGATTCTTTAGCTCCTTTAAAAGGGGCTTAGCTTAAACATGTTCCTATAAACTTTTTTTCTTCATATTTTCTGACGAATTATTGACGCTATTTCGAATACACAGTGTATAATAATTCTATAAAAAACAATTTATAAAAAAAACCAAAAATATATTTTTTTTTTGTAAAAATTTGGCTGGTTTAGGAGGATAATATAATATGTATAGTATGTTTTTTCTTTTTTCAAAATTTTTCTTTTTTTGAAAAAAGAAAACTATTTTTATTTATTTAAAGATATATATTTTATTATTTTATTTTTCAGAGAAATCGAGGCGTAAACCTCGCTCGACAATTTTTACAATGAATTCGAGAATCTCAATGAACTCCTAGGGATCCCAATGAGGGAACGTTCAAGTATTACGTAACGCTCCTAGGGGGGGTGGGGGTCATTTTGGAGTGTTACGCCCATGTTAATGGTATAGGAAAATAGCGTTACAGGGGGGGGGTCCAAAATGATCAAAATTTGCGTTATGTAATACTTGAACGTTCCCTGAATTCCTAGGTATCCCAATGATTTCCTAGGACTGCCAATGAATTCCTAGGTATCCCAATGATGTTTGATGACTCTCAATGAATTTTGAGGAATCCCAATAAAAGAACTGAGTACTTAGATTATTCTCAGTTAACTGTCAGTTTTAGACTCTGATTGGGTATACTTGAAATTTGAGTATAATCTGAGTACTCATTTAAATGAAAAACTACTGAAAACCCAATAATTTCTGATGAATCCCAATGATTTTTGATGAATCTCAATGAATTCTGAGGAATCCCAATAAATTTTGAAAAACCCAATGAACTATGAGAATTCCAATGATTTTTAATGAATCTCAATGAATTCTGAGAAATCCCAATAAATTTTGAAAAATCCAAATAAAATATGAGAAATCCCAATGATATTTAATGAATCTCAATGAATTCTGAGGAATCTCAATAAATTTTGAAAAATCACAATGAACTATGATAAATCCCAATGATTTCTCATGAATCTCAATGATTTCTAATTAATCTCAATGAATTCTGATGAATCCCAATAAATTTTGAAAAATCCCAATGAACTATGAGAAATCCCAATGATTTCTGACGAATCCCAATGATTTTTAATGAATCTCAATGAATTCTGAGAAATCCCAATAAATTTTGAAAAATCCAAATAAACTATGAGAAATCCCAATGATTTTTAATGAATCTCAATGAATTCTGAGGAATCTCAATAAATTTTGAAAAATTCCAATGAACTATGATAAATCCCAATGATTTCTGATGAATCCCAATAAATTTTGAAAAATCCCAATGAACTATGAGAAATACCAATGATTTCTGATGAATCCCAATGATTTTTAATGAATCTCAATGAATTCTGAGAAATCCCAATAAATTTGGAAAAATCAAAATGAACTATGAGAAATCCCAATGATTTTTAATGAATCTCAATGAATTCTGAGGAATCACAATAAATTTTGAAAAACCCAATGAACTATGAGAAATCTCAATGATTTCTGATGAATCTCAAAGATTTTTAATTAATCTCAATGAATTCTGAGGAATCCCAATAAACTTTGAGAAATTCTAATGAGTTCCATTAGGAGGGAGGTTTACCCCTCCAGAAAAGTAATGAAAAAAATCCCTAAATTTCCTATTTTTTCTAAATAAATGACTCTGAATTTGTGGTATCCCTGAGTGAAAGTTAGTTTTTTGGCTTACCAGTAATAATGTCTCCAGGCAAATTGTTCCTTTACATATCCTTGGGATTTTAAGGACTGCAGAGCCTTAATGACTTGCAAATTGGGAATTTGCTCCAATTCTGGGTGTTTTGGTGCATGGTAATCCTTTTTGGCTACAATAACACCCTCTTTGAAAAGGTATTCGTAGATAGAAACTCTGTTCTTTTTGGGCATCAACATCCTAAAAAATAATGAAAAAACTTTAAAACATAGCTACCAAAAAATTTAAATTCAATTGTATTAAAAATGGGATCACCACGATGAACATTTTTTTTTTGCTGCCACTTGTGTATGTATACTTCTGTAATGTAACATACATATTAACAAAAATTTATAATGTAAGACTTGCTTAACCTTTGTGGCCCCAAGTGGGGTACATTTGTACCCCAACAGCACAAAATATAGGATATTCTCATAATTTCTTTCCTTAAATTTTAATTTAAAGTAAATTATTTTATACTTCTTAAACATTATGTCGATGCCTTACTATTATGTTCAAGTTTTATCTAGTTCGGGTGGGTTACAGTTTTTTTAACCCACTGGGGTGATGTGTCCATTCAAAAGCTTGGGGTCAACATTAATGTTGTATACATTAGGTCATGTTAACAATGATCATTAGAATTAGAACACATTAGACAATATTGTGCATAAAATTAAGAACTTATCAGGGTTCCTTAGGACTCATCTCAAATTTTCTGAAAACTTGAGATAGGACGTTTTAAAATTGACAAGGCATTATGTGCGTTGAAAGAAAAACTGTTTAACTGGATTTGTATCGAGTCTTCTTCGAATAGCCAAACGAAACAAAGGTTTTAAATATAGAGGTTAAAAAACTGCATCAACAAAACTGTTAAAAAATCACTTATTTAACAACCATCGACACAAAATAATATACATATCGGCAACTACATACTTTGTAATATTTAATTCGAAGAAAACTAAATGCTTTAATTAAAGGATGATATAAATAATTAAAGATTTTTTGAAAAATACATACTTGAAGCACCTATCTTAAATGGCTGTCAAAACCGAAAGAAAAACATTTGTTTAGTGACAAACTTAATAAAAAATATCCCTAGAGTGTACTTCTTCTTCTTCTCAAACGACCTCTTTTTAAGGATATTTAGCCAGGAAAATATGTATAACAGTATGTTAGGAACCACTAACTTCCCATTAATTTTACGTCCTATTCTGTAATAATGACCGCACCCATACCAACAGAATGTTACAAATGTTAAAAATTCATAAAACAAATTATCGTATATTTATCAAAATTAAAAAAAATCAAGAAACCATAAGGATATTTTTATTTTTTTAAAAAGTTTGAACATAACTCTATAACATTTTGTTGGTATGGGTGTGGTCATTACTAAAGAATAGGACAAAATTTGGTAAATTATTGAGTACGGACATTGAATAGATTTTTTTACTGGATTTCCGGAGATAGAACTAGCAAATTTTCCAATTCCACGGAAACAGGAAAAATGGATACGAACAAAAGATAACCAAAAGTGAAGAAACGCAACCCGAAATACACTACTATCTCTCTCTCTCTCCTCTCTCTCTAAGGGCCTATTTAGAAATACGAAGTAAAAACGCAAGAAATGGAGTGCAGACACAAAATTAGAAAAAGAAATCTCTTCTTAATTTTGTGGAGAAAGAGGCTAACTTTACTTTACTCGGTAAAGTTAACACTGTTAATTTAACAAAAAAATAAAAAGGTAACGAAAACCATTTGTGGCCCTTAGGCTGGGTTTATCAAAGTGTAGCTAAATTTAGCTGACACGTAATAACCATAGCAACTCCAACCAAAATCCAGAATTTGCTATTACCTGAGACTTTATCTTTTAGATAAGGTTTAAACTGTACACTGATAAACTGGGCTTTAGGGCCACTTGCATCGACGATGGTTTGACTTTAAACTTGGATTTAATTGACGGTCAACGAATCGGAACGCATTTTTAACTTAAACTCGGTTTAGTCGAGATAAGCCCAGATCAAAAGATGGTGCAAGCGGCCCTTACGGCGGCAGATGCGCAGGTTAGCCAAAGTTAGATGCGCGGGCTGACTCCTCCAATGGGAGTGGGTATACTGTTTTTAATGTGTCTACGTCAAAATGAATGGTGAACCAAAAATTCTGCGTCAAAACATGGCCTTGTAATTTTTTAATGCGTGTAAATTAAATAATTGCAATTAAATTTTTCTCTTTAATAGAAAAACGGAAAAATTGTATGGCGTGGGTGTTTTTATCAAAGAGCAGGTATGTAAAAACCTTAAAAAATACATATTTTAGAGCATGAATGTTTTGATAGAAATTATAGTCTTTTAAAACCACATTTTCCTTGACTTGAGTCAACGAAATATGTTAAATTCTAATTCTGCTTTAATTTAAAGTGAGCTTAAAAGTTTACTAGTTTGGTATTGTAAAAAAAAAACCTTGGAAATAGAGCATATTTATGTCAACTAGCACACAATTCCAGAGGGTCTGATAACTAGGTGTATTCTAGATCTGTATTTTTGTCAATTCTACTTGTGGTAAAGTTAACTAAAGGACCAACTAGAAAGCTCCCTAAAAAACTAGAAGCTGTTACAGATAGGGGCTGTCATAATATGACAGTGACTAATATGACTATCATATTTAGGGTTGACAACTCTGAATCATTAAAATAAAGGACATGGTCCAAAAAAAAAACGAAACCTCTTTGGTTTTTTATTTTTCTCACCATTGCAGAATATCGTAATAACAGGCAAAAAAATAACATCGTCTGCAGCTTTGTATGAGAGACTGATCTTGAGACTGATGCAATGTAGCCGACACAGATAGGCAGAGTGCTGTGTCGTAGAACTCTCAACCCTGTCGATCTTTGCTTAAGCTTTAAGGTGCATTTATGCCAAAATACAAATTTGATTCAAATAAAA
The DNA here is from genome assembly GCA_958510825.1 of Brachypterus glaber. NCBI lineage: Eukaryota > Metazoa > Arthropoda > Insecta > Coleoptera > Kateretidae > Brachypterus > Brachypterus glaber. Next base: position 44,935,920 of record OY294050.1, on the reverse strand, counting down.
GCTCTATTATTATCAAGTGTGCTTTTTTATGTTTCATTATTAAAAACAATTGTGACACATGGACCTTCTAACTATTAAAAACAAATATGTCACATTTTTTAAAACCGGGAACGGGAGCCTTCGTCGAAAAAATTACCGCGAAAACAAATATCGCGAAAATATTTCGCCGAAAAAATTACCGCGAAATATTTTTTCCGCGCAAAGGATTAACAGCTATAAAAATTTAACGCGAAAAAGTATTAAAGCGAAATAAAAATAGCGATAAATATTACCACGAAAAGTTTTAATAGCGAAATGCAATTACCGCGAAAAATATATAGCGAAAGTAATAGCCGCGAAAATATTTAACGCGCAAAGCGAATTCCGCGTCTAATTTTAAATTATAAAATACGTTTTTTTATAATACTTTTTCGGCTACGCCAAGTTTAATATATTATATTACCAATATGTTTAATTCAGTTTTATAATTGCAGAATTAACAACATTTTAATATAATTGAATTGTTTGTTTTGGTTTTTAAAAATATATGTAAGGAAAATTATGATTATATTACTAATAAATATAATATAATATATAACTAATTTCTTTATATTGGTGTTATAATTTTAGTATTTTAAAAAACATAAGTATGATTATATTGTTTGGTTTGGTTTGTTTGGTTTTGTTTTTGATAAAAAATAAAAATATAACTATGATTATAAAATAAGCGTTTTCGCCGTAAATGTTTTCGCAGTAAAAGTTTCGCGGTAAATTTTTCGGCAAAGTCTCCTAGATCCGGCCGCCCCCCCCTGGATACGGCCTTGCATTATATGTAGTGTTACTTATACTCTCTGTGATATTTAATGTGATATTAGTGATATTTACCTTACTTTTAATTAAGAAATTTATTACAAATTAACACAAAGTCTCATCAGAGTAATCCGCCTCCTTTTGTTAGTAATAATAATAATAGTATGTCACACATAACAATAATTGCCCAGTAAAAGCTTTCCCATTTTACACACCGGTCTAAAATGGACTTTTTATCATTAGATTTACTTATATAAACTACCCCCCGTCTCTTAGGGGATAGAGTTAGAACTTTTTTATTATCAGATTCCCTTTTAGCAACCTTAAAAACCCTAATATAACAATTTTCACAAAAACTACCCCCCAAATTAGAAAAAAATTATTATAGGATTCAGTTTTAGCGACCTCAAAAACCCCAATATATACATATTTAAGAAAACTACCCCCTGCCCCTCAGGGAATGGAGTAAGAATTTTTTTATTATCAAATTCACTTTGGGAACGTTCAAGTATTACATAACGCTCCTGGGGGGGGGGGTCATTTTGGAGTGTTACGCCCATGTTAATGGTATAGGAAAATAGCGTTCAGGGGTGGGGGGGTGGTGGTCCAAAATGACAAAATTTGCGTTACGTAATACTAGAACGTTTCCTTTCAGAAACCTGAAAACCCCAATATACCAATTTTCACGAAAACTACCCCCCGCCCCTTTGGGGGTGAATTTTTTTATGATTAGATTCACTTTCAGCAACCTCAACAACTCCAATATACCAATTTTCATGAAAACTACCCCCCCACCCCTCAGGGGGTGGAGTTAGATTTTTTTATAATTAGATTCACTTTCAGCAACCTCAAAAACCCCAATATACCAATTTTCACGAAAACTACCCCCCACCCTCAGGGGGGGGGATTTAAATTTTACTTATTCTCAGATTCACTTTCAGCAATCTCAGAAACCCCAATATACCAGTTTTCACAAAAACTACCCCTCACTCCTCAGGACGTGAAATAAGAAAAATATATCAGATTCATATTTGTGAACCCCAAAAACCCATATATATCAATTTTGACTAAAATATTGAAAATATTTAAAAAGATTTACCTCCTCACCCCCTCGGGGGTGGAGTTAGAAAATTTTTATTATAAGATTCAATTTCAGCAACCTCAAAAACCCCTAGCAATTTTCAATTTTTTCTAAAAAAAATGTTCGCCAATCGACCGACGACAATTTTTTTTGCTTGAAATTGATTTATATCGACATAAAACGCAAAAATACGCAAAAAAAAAAATTTCAAAATGTTTGCACGAATACAAGGCTTTCCGATATTTTGAACATTTTCAAAATGGGAAAGCAAAATACTTAAGTCAAACCTGCACAGATTGTCAAACTTATCATGAGACTTGAGTGGACACGCCCCCAAATCACGTGGTTGGTTTCACCAGTTGTTAGAGGATCGGGTATCGCCTATCTTTCTCTTACATTTCCACGTCTCATGCTAAGTTTGACGTGTAACAAGGGTTACATTTTTCGTTTTTAAGGTACGGTACCCTAAAAATATATCAGCAAAAACAAATCTGCCTGTAGAAACGACAGTGTCGTTCTATAAACACGTCTATAGACAGACGCCTGTGCGGGAAATCTTGTGAGAACGCTTTGAGCCAAAGACTTCAAATTTGGAACATGGGTCCTTATCCAAAGTTGTGGGATTGTTTCTAGTAAAAATCGAACTGGGGGTAAAATTGTTTTTTTTTATATTTTTTGTTTGAATTTTTTTTAGCAGCAGTATTATATCGGCACTTAGTGCTACTGTAATAGGGTGCTGGTCCCAATTAAAGCCAAAAATATTAATTATCTAAGACATTAATTTAGAACCACACACTATTATTTGGAGGCGTATCAAATACAAATAGCTGTATAGTTGCTATTTGGGTAGCGTGCCACCAGTAATAATATTACATAATATTATCACAATATCATATATCATATGATAACAAATGTTAATATAAGAATCTAATTACTACTTAATACTTATCTGACTTTCTTATTCCAGCGAAGACTTCTTCTTATAACACAAACTGTAGATATGCGAAAGGTAAAGAAACTTCAAATATATTTTAAATTAATTAAAATATATCTTGCCAATAAAACAAAAGGATTAAACAACAATGAAAAGAATTTAATTCAAAGAAAAATGAAAAGTTAAAAACAAATAAAAAAACAACAAAATATTTTAATTTGAAATGAAAAAAAATATGAATAAATAGCATCTTTACCCTTCAGATATTTCTATACGCGCGACTCTAAATTTTACTTTAAATTTTCACATATTACGTTAATTTTAAAATTCCCCTAAAACCCAACTTAACTAGACGACTACATATTTCCGAATCCCATTTTTGACCATAACTAAAAACAGGCAAAGATTTCCCTTCTCAGAGATGCCGATATACCAGTCATAAAACTATTAACGAAAATATCTGAGGAGTTTTCTGCCAAAAATAATATTAATTGAAAAATTACTTTAAATCACTGAAAATGAATTTAAATTTAATTAAGAGAAATGATTAAAAAAACTACTTCTACTTATTGATTGATATTGATTTTCATGACATTGCTTCGAAGTAGAAAAAACCATTTTTACAAACAATCCCTAACTATTGCCAGTATCTAAAACAACATCATTAAAGATATTCCCATATTTATTAATTAAGAAAACCGAAATAACCAATTAATTAATCTAATAAAAATGTACAACCTTTTTATGTAAACGCCTCAATTACACAAAATGCAAGCTTCCCAAATACTAATAATATTAGCATCTGTAAAAATGAACAGCAAACCGCCCGTTAAGAACAATGCTATGTCACGTTCAATAACCATTAAAATAAAAATATAAATACTCAATATATACAGGGTGACCACTCTGTTACACTACTAAGAGTGCCGATGTATTGAAATCTTCGCCGAAAAGTCAAAATCTTTGACCACGTTTTTTTCACATTTCTCGACGTTTTAGACCATTATGAGTCGAAATCAGTAAAAAAAAATTTTGCGTCTGTCTGGGTGTAAACTCTCTAACTCCATTTCTACATGAGATATCAACTTGCGGTTTTTTGCATATTATTTCTTATCGTATTCCGAAGAGCTGATTAGATTTTGGGGGTAAACGATTGGGGGTAAGGGGGTAAAAATAGGGTAAAACTCCTATTTTTAGCGTTTTTTGTTTATAATTAAGGCAATTATTATTGTATTTGGTTAATTTAGCACTTATATAAAAGATAATTTTAAATTGGTCAAAAAATGTTATAAAAAACGTTTTCCTAAAACGCATTGTTTTCGAGATATTGGCGTTTAAAGCAGTAAAAGGTTTTTTTAGCATATCTCACATATTTATAACCCGATTTCAAAAAATTATATTTTAAATAAAAGTTCTTTTTAAGCCCTATATAACAGTTTTTGCTAAAATATAGTGTTTTAAAGATACAGAATTTAAAATCAAACAATACACCTAGTTTGAAATTTGCAAACTGGATGGCTCTAGTGTACAATAGTGCCGATGTTTTGACAGGGTGCTTGCAACGTTTCATCTAGTTTTTTTTTGCAGAAGTATCCATAGTGTTAAAAAATGATGAGTGAAACGCCAAATCCTTGCTCCATGGGGGTGTTTGGTGGAGAAAATGTTGTTAAAGATGGATGGCTATATAAAAGAGGGGAACATATTAAAAATTGGCGACCCAGGTAAGTAATGCATTTTTCTACGACTGCTTTAGAATGTAAGCAAATACAAACACTTTTCACACACAGAATGAATCCATTCTAGCTCTAGATACGGTATGAATATTCCGTATCAAGTGTTAGAATGAGCACATGTAGTGCCATCTCTTGTTTATAAAAGTAAAGAAAACTGTAGCAAAATTAGCAATAATATATATATATATTTTACCATAAAATATTGAATAATTTAATGCAATTTAAAGTTTTGCGTTAAAATTACATAAAGTTTATTAGTTTTTTTTAATATTTGACCAGTTTTTTATCAATTTAGTTCAAAAAAAAAAAACTTTTCCATCTATTGTTAAATATTTAAACCTTATATCTGTCACAACAATCTGACATAACCTTCAATTTTTGCATTATAATTTGTAAATATGTGCTAAAATTAAATAAAAATCTTTTTTAAGTACTGATTTGATAAAATTATTAAATAACATTAATTGCTTTATGTAAAAATATGTATTTCCTTCCATTTACAATGTTGAGTAAGAAAAAACATTGTTTTTAACCTTTTTCGCAGTTTAAAGCCATACAGTGTTTCATATTTGCAGTCGAAGAAAAAGTATAGTCTACAACACGCGCTCGCGCGGAATATTGTCTATTCCATACTAGTTATAGAATATACTATTCTTTCACTACTAGGCTTTAGAAATCTTTTTGAATAAAAAAAATATTTTTTTTTCATTTTTCAATTTTCAAAAAAATAAATTTTAAAACTTGATTTTTTGAAACTAGGTCTACCAGGCCTATGCTTTTGTTGGCAGCAACATTTTATTTTGCGTTTTAAATCATTTTAACCGAGGTGGGTAATACGGCCGAAAATCATACGGCCTAAAGCGAGGTTTGTAGTAGTGGCAGCACTGATTTCAGTGGCTCTCAAAGCGTAGGCAAGTATTTATACATTGAGATATATAACTGGTTGCTTATTACTATTCTCTGAAAATTAATAAATATAATAAAATAATTGTTCAAATTTTTATAACAAAAAATTGTTAATACTCACGAATTTCTGGTTAGTGTTTTTTTTTTTAATAGGTGCGTTGATTTACGTTAACAATGGTTTGGTTTGGTAGTTTGCTGGTTTGGTGTTTTTTTTTTAATGGGAGGCATTTTTCAGATACGATATTTCAGAATTTAGAAGGCGATATATTTTAAGAATCAAATAGGATTATATTTAGGCTAAATAATTTAGCATTAGCTAATTAAATAATAACTGCTCGCCTGGTGTAACAATAATATGCATAAGAAATTCATTGTTTTAATCAAATATTGAGAACCTCTGGAGAATACAGTAGAGGGGGTAAAAGCATTTCTTCGACCGTATGATCCAGACTCATTTTAACTTGCCTATTTGTAAAAATACAATATCAACTATGAATAGTATACCGGGTGTTTTTTTTTAACCTGAAACTTTCAAATATCTTGAATACTATGCATTTTAGAAAAAAAAATGTCAAACAAAAAACGTTTATTTTAATGCGGGAAACAAAATGGCGTATTTATTTTTTAAGCATATTTACGTTTTCAAGGTCATTTCAAAGTCAACTTTGTTTTTTTTTTAAATAGAAACATATATATTTTTTACTGTTATTTAATTTTCCTCAAAAAAATAAAAATCTTTTGTAAAAAACTTTTTTTGATTGGACTTTTAGCTGCAGAGATAACACAGCCACACAAAATTAACAAAGTTGGCTCTCCGACGGACTTGTCAAGTAAATTCCTATGTATTTTGAGCCGCTGAATCCGAATCTGAGGTCGGAATTTGAAAGTTAGCTCCCGTTTTCAACATAAACTCAAAAAACATATCATATCATTGCGTTTTTTGATGTTATGTTGAAAATGAGAGCTAGCTTTCAAATTCTGACCTCAGATTCGGATTCAGCGGCCCAAAATACATAGGAATTGACTAGTCCACTCCGTCAGAGATCCAAATTTTTTAATTTCGTGTGGCTATGTTATCTCTGCAACTAAAGGTCCGATCAAAAAAAGTTTTTTACAAAAGATTTTTATTTATTTAAGGAAAATTAAATAACAGTAAAAAATGTATATATTTCTATTTAAAAAAACAAAGTTGACCTTGAAATGACCTTGAAAACGTAAATATGCTTAAAAAATAAATACGCCATTTTGTTTCCCCCATTAAAATAAACGTTTTTTGTTTGACATTTTTTTTTCTAAAATGCATAGTATTCGAGATATTTGAAAGTTTCAGGTTAAAAAAAAACACCCGGTATAATTCCATATCTTCCCGGCTTGGTTTTTCTTCTTTTAGGTTCTTTGTACTTCTAACAAATGGATCTCTAATAGGCTTCAAAAACAAACCCGATGAAAATTCCATATCGGACCCGTTGAACAATTTTACAGTAAAAGGTTGCCAAATTATGTCGGTCGACAGGCCGAAACCGTTTACATTTATCATCAGAGGTTTGCAATGGACGTCCGTTATTGAAAGAATGTTTCACGTGGAATCGGAAAAAGAAAGGTAATTTTATTTTACCCAACACGAGGGGTAAATCTCCACCGAATTCGTGAACACAAGATTTCGCTTTACCCAAGATTTCGCGGGATTTCGCAAGATAACGTAAGATTTCGAATTTTATTTTGCACGATTCGGTTTTGCAAGATTTCACAGATTTCGCAAGATTATTAATAATAACTAGATGAAACGTTTCAAGCACCCTGTCAAAACATCGGCACTATTGTACACTAGAGCCATCTAGTTTGCAAATTTCAAACTAGGTGTTTTGTTTGATTTTAAATTCTGTATCTTTAAAACATTATATTCTAGCAAAAAACTGTATATAACTTTTTTTATAGGGCTTAAAAAGAGCTTTTATTTAAAATAAATTTTTTTGAAATCGGGTTGTAAATATGTGAGATATGCTAAAAAAACCTTTTACTGCTTTAAACGCCAATATCTCGAAAACAATGCGTTTTAAGAAAACGTTGTTTATAACATTTTTTGACCAATTTAAAATTATCTTTTATATAAGTACTAAATTAACCAAATACAATAATAATTGCCTTAATTATAAACAAAAAACGCTAAAAATAGGAGTTTTACCCTATTATTACCTACAATCGTTTACCCCCAAAAGCTCTTCGGAATACGATAAGAAACAATTTGCAAAAAACCGCAAGTCGATATCTCATGTAGAAATGGAGTTTACCCCCCGACAGACAGACAGACAGACAGACAGACGGACGCAAAATTTTTTTTTACTGATTTCGACTCAGAATGGTCTAAAACGTCGAGAAATGTGAAAAAAACGTGGTCAAAGATTTTGACTTTTCGGCGAAGATTTCAATACATCGGCACTCTTAGTAGCACAAAGTGCCGGTGTAATAATAATAATAATAAAGGAATTTATTGAGTCATTCGAACTTAAAAAGATTTCGCAAGATTTCGCGGGATTTCGTAATAATAATAATAATAATAATAATTTTATTTATCCAATTCTAAGATACAAGTATAATAGGTAGGACACGTCAATATAACAAAATATAAAATGCTTAACCCTATTACAATACAATAAATGTAAAAAATAATTAAAAAAAAAAAAAAACACTTTGCATTACAGTAATAAAGTAGCACAATTTTTACAATGTTTGCAATAGTTCACAACAATAATATTCGTAAGATTTCGCATTTTATTTTGCACGATTCGGTTTTGCAAGATTTTGCAGATATCACAAGATTTCGCAAGATTTCGTAAGATTTCGCAAGATTTCGCGAGGCTTGTACACAAGATTTTGGTGGAGATTTACCCCTCGATCCAACACCTTCATAGAAGCACTTGTTTTAAGCACTATTTTAAGTATCAAAAGTTATTAAATAATTGCATATGAAACTTTGGAAAATAAGATACCTTAAGATTTCTAAAAATTTTCGCCTGCGGCACTAAATATTGTGTTGGGAATTTAAAAAAATCATGATACCACTGAATCTGTTAAATATTAGTCCCCCCCCCCAGGGAAAAAGATTGGCCCCTTTCGATAATTTAGCAAAAACTTTTTATTCATAATGTTGCTAAGCCGAATAGACTGGGGGGTTAAACTTAAAATAAAAATAAAAAAACTATAATTTTATATTTTTGTAATTTTTTCGTTTTTCGCAAAAATAAAAAAATGAAAAAGTTTGAAAAAGTTTTTTTTTATTTTGTTTTTGAAAAAAAAAATTTCAATTTTTTTTGTGTTTCAAAAATAAATCTTTTTTTTTTAATATATATATTTTCTAATTAATTTAAAAACCCCAAAAAGTTATAGGGGTTAAACTTCTTAAAAAAAAATAAATAAAAAAACTATAATTTACAATTTTTTTTTAATTTTTTCGTTTTTCGCAAAAATAAAAAAATTGAATTTTTTTTTTTAAGTTTTTTTTTTTAATTTTGTTTTTAAAAAAATATTTTTTTTTTTCAATTTTTTTTTTGTTTTTCAAAAATAAATATTTCTTTAAAAAAATATAATTTATTTTTTTTTAATTAATTTAAAAAAAAAACAGTTTTTCGCAAAAAGAAAATTAAAAAATAAAAATTGAAATGTTTTTTTTTATTTTTTTTTTCAAAAATCTTTTATAAAAAAAATATTTTTTTTTGTGAAAATTATTATAAGTATTTGAAAAATGCAATATATCATCCACTGTGAATGAATGTATAATGGAATGCGTAGCATTACATAACTTCACGGCTTGTTTTTTTTAGGGAGGAATGGGTCCTAGCCATAAAATCCGTATCCGAGAGGCTTTCAAACGACTGCGAGGATGTGGAAATGAGCACAGTTGGCCAGGAAATGGGCACTATGGAGGACTTATGTCAAAAATTCTCCTTGCAGGGCACCTCCTACTCTTCCACCGGAAAACGAAAAGTAACCTTAGAAAGCTTCGAGTTTTTAAAAGTATTAGGTAAATAAAATAATAATAATAATATTTTTGCACGACCAAGACTAAAACCTAATTTTACGCTTTCATTTTCGGGACTAAACTTGCCGTTTTTCTCCCTAGGGAATAAAAATCACGGCAACCTTGATAATATTAAAATATTATACTTACTATGTGCTATGCTGGTTCAAAAATTAGGTTTGGTGGTGTCTTGTAATAAATTAGCGATTCAAACCAATTTATTTGATTTTAACAAAGAAAACCTTTAAAAATAACATTGTTATAACAATTTATACATAACCTAAAATCTATCATCTTCGTCCATTTTTTTGACGTTTGTGTCAACCATATTAAAAAACAATTGAAATCGCGATAGCCATGAAACTGACTTTTCGCAATTTACAGGCATCTTGATTAAATTACGAAAATAAAACAACCGATTTTAGACGCGTGGTTTTTAATTTTAATTTTATCTACCTACCTAAATTATGTTTGGTCCTGCAAAAAATAGTGTATATACCTCAGGACTAAACTTGGCTGTTTTAGTCCCTTGCATTTATGTTTCCCTCGCTCGCTACGCTCGCTCAGGAAACACTAATGCAGCGGGACTAAAACAGCCAGTTTAGTCCCTTGGTATATAAATAATTATTTTTTATTTATATTTTTTATCAAAATTATTGTTTATAATGGAAAAAAAAATAATAGAAATAATAATGTTTGGAAAGGATAGCAAATATGGAAAATCAGTGAAAATGAAGGCAGTCTTTTTGGACTTTTTTTTTTGAGATCAGCTAGCTATTAGAAGTAAAGAGTATCCATCAAAATTTATTGTCTTATAACTGTCTAATATAGTGTAAAATACCTATAAAAATACAGGGTGGCCCAAAAAAAAACCGGACACTTTTTAAACCGTATTAACTTCTTTGCCTTTTGACCAATCTATATCAAATTTGAAATGAGTATACTAAAAACATGAAGGATTTGGAAGATAATTTTATTTACTTAAAATATTATATTGTTCAGTAATTAAGCTTTTTCCGAAGGGGTTGCTTTAACGCTTTGGGGATTTTTCTTAGTTTTTTGAATAGCAATTTTTGATATTTTCAATTTGACATACAATTTTTTGAGACTTGTCAAAATTGATTTAGTTCCAAACCGCTTACTTAATCAATTTTTTCAAGCTAAAATTCCATTTAACGCTATCTGTAGCCTTTCGGAATAATAATTATAAAAAATAAATTACAATTTTAAATTAAAAGGTAAACACATACAACTATTGAAAAAAGACCATTTAACGTAATGCAGACGAAAAGTTATCATTTTGTACATTTTGCTCTAATCCCCATGGCCTTAAAATAACCCCTTTAGATAAAGGTTTTTTACTAACAAAATTGATAATAATTTAAATAAATAAAATTATCAACCGAATCTTACATGTTTTGAGCCTATTCATTTCAAAGGAAGTAAAGATCGCTCAAAAGGCAAAAAAGTTATGAAGGTTTAAAAAGTGTCCGGTTTTTTTGGGCCACCCTGTAGGTCCTAGAACGACAATAAACCATTACAATACAATATTTGTAGCTGTCTTATTCGCATATGAAATTTAATTTAAATGTTTGTTTGTTTGTTTGTTTAACCTCGTACTATTCTACTTAATTAAGCATCCCCTAAGTCCAGGACTCGTGTGGGCTAGTAGTAGAGGGAACCACCGGCTTATACTGACTTTCGAACCAGTTTCTAGGGAGTGTCCGTTTCACTTATCGCCTTCACCAAATTTCAATTATTAATTAACTGAAAAAGGCAAATCGGCGCCAGTGAGAATCGAACTCACGATAGTAGACTTGCTATGCATACGCGCTAGCCACTACGCTATGCCTCCCATACTACGCTATGCCTCCCATACTACGCTATGCCTCCCATACTACGCTATGCCTCCCATAATAATGGAAGTAGATCAAAAATATTTTTCTCTAAATTAGTATCCACAAGGCTCTGTATTAGGGCTTCTATTATTTTTGATTTATACAGGGTGATCAATGCCAAAATTTAAGATGTATCGAAAAATATCAAAAAAGGTTCCTATAAAGGTTGGTCCGGAAATGAGCCCTAAGGGAGCTACGGCCCTTTAAAATTGTAATAAAAATAAGGTTTTTAATTATTAACTTGTACCCTTTAAGCTACAGCGACAAGCTTTTGCATGTATAATTTAATTTTTAGAATTTATCCAGAGGCGTGCCTAGACGGACAAAATATGTGAGGCTTAAAACATTTTTGCCCCAAACTTTTTTATGTGTAGTTTTTTTGGATTTTTTATAAAAAATATAGATTTCTTGAGTAAAAATACATAAAAAATGTCATATAGTGTAACACTGTAGGAGCAACCGTTTTAAAAAAAAATGCGGTTAAGAGGAAGTAACATTTTGTGCCACCAAAAGCGTTACTTTTTAAAAGGCTATTACTCCTTTAATATTAAATTTAGCTGTTTTGTATTTACTTTTTTGCTCAGTTTTAAATGAAGAATTACCCTGCAGCATTAAAATTTTATTGATGCTCTTATTTGTTCCCCATTCAATACGTCATCTTCGAAGGGCCGTAGCTCCCTTAGGGCTCATTTCCGGACCACCCTTTATAAAAACTTTTTTTCATATTTTTTGATATAGAATCACCTCTTAAATTTTGGCATGGCAAGTACATAAGGTTACCCTATGTACTTTTCTCCTTTCTTGGTACAGTGTTTGATAAAAATCTTACCTGGAATAATCATAATTTGGTCAAAAAATTTTGCACGGGTCCGCCGGAGGCTCCGCCACGTTTCCAATTATTTGTTTTATATGTATATTTTGCTCTATTTTAATTGACTTACATACGTGACGCCAACTTTAATACAAATTAAGTTTTAGTGACTTGCCAACGCAAACCAACAAACCGGACAAAAGTCCGGTTAGTAGGAAGTCTACAAATTATAAAATAATTGACAGTTAAATCCGAGGTGCTCGGTTTCGGAAGATAATGGACTTTTTTCATCAGAAATGACCACAGTCGACTAATTAGTTCTTTATTTTATAAAATAATAAATCCATTCACAGAAACGGTCTATTTTTCGGAAAAAAATATCACTGAGGTTTTTTGCATCTTATTTCCTCAAAAAATATACATATTAGTGTATCGATTAATGACATATTATTTGTCAAACACTTATTATTAGTAATAATTTATTACTGAATTATTGTTATGACACATTATGACAGATATTTAATACACTACACTACATTTTTTTAGAAAATAACCTACCAAACACATCTGAAACTATTTTTTTTGAATTGAGAGTTGATAGACTATTTATGTGAACGGATTTGAAATCTCTGACCAAGATTTATATAGAACTAGATGAAACGTTGCAAGCGCCCTGTCAAAACATCGGCACTATTGTACACTAGAGCCATCTAGTTTGCAAATTTCAAACTAGGTGTTTTGTTTGATTTTAAATTCTGTATCTTTAAAACATTATACTCTAGCAAAAAACTGTATATAACATTTTTTATAGGGCTTAAAAAGAGCTTTTATTTAAAATATAATTTTTTGAAATCGGGTTATAAATATGTGAGATATGCTAAAAAAACCTTTTACTGCTTTAAACGCCAATATCTCGAAAACTATGCGTTTTAGAAAAACGTTGTTTATAACATTTTTTGACCAATTTAAAATTATCTTTATATAAGTGCTAAATTAACCAAATACAATAATAATTGCCTTAATTATAAACAAAAAACGTCGAGAAATGTGAAAAAAACGTGGTCATAGATTTTGACTTTTCGGCGTTGATTTCAATAAATCGGCACTCTTAGTAGCACTAAGTGCCGATGTAAATAAAGTTTTATTAAGTCCTCTATGGTCATTTCTAAGGAAAAAAAGTCCGTTATCTTCCGAAACAGAGCAACTCAAATTCTACTGTTAATGGTTTTATAATGTGTAATAAACCTCCAACTAGCAGGTTACTCTTGGTTTGCGTTGGCAAGTCACTAAAACTTAATTTGTAATTTGTATTCAAGATAAGCGTGATGTACTCTATGTATAATGGTGAAATAAACTATTTATTTAGGTAAAGGAACCTTCGGAAAAGTGATTTTGTGTCGTGAAAAGGCGACAGGTCGTCTTTACGCGATCAAAATTCTGAAAAAGGAAGTCATCATTCAAAAGGATGAAGTGGCACACACTCAAACTGAAAATAGGGTCCTAAGGAACACACATCATCCATTTTTAACGGTAAGCCTTTTCTGTTAAGAAATTTTGCACTGCTCTGCCTCAGAGTTTTTTATAATCAATGAGAAAATCCCTGCCAAAATAACATATAGCTGCTATTTCACGTCTTGATTCTTATTGAATTAAAACCAAAGAACTTTTACCTCAAGAAGTAATTTCAGACCAATGTTTATGAAGGTGTCATCTTTTTGTTTGTTTATTTACTAACAGAAACGCGATACAGCTTTGTGGTTTAAAATGTAGATGTCGCTAGTCGACTTTCAGGCTACCTAGTAGCGATGTTGCGTAGTTATCATGAATTCAAATCATTATACTTAAATTAAAAATGTAAAAAACTTAATTGTGTATACTATAATTATGTTTAATAATATAGTATATTTAAATCTATTAAAATTAAACTACTAGTTCATAAAAAACTCATACAGAACTAATATTTCTTAAAATTTACAATAAAATATCCAAAGTATATGTTTCCAATCGGCAACACTGTACCCCTGTCAGTCATTTTACGACATTAGACTGTGAGTTTACACATTCTTTCTCTCTCTTTACGCGTACTAAGTGTAAACAATAGTCACTCCCCACCAGCCCCTCACCGTAGTTGGTTCACGCTTCAAACAAAGCATACGGTAGATTTCATCATGGTCCTTCTTGAGGTAAAAGTTCTTTGATTAAAACATTTATGTATTCAAAGCGTACAATCGATAGCGCCATCTAATGTTGCACAAAAGTACTACATTTGTTGGTGGAAAACCTGTAATCTAAGAAAATCTTTATCTAGATATACAGGCGGACAAAAGCTTTTGTCTCATACCCAGAACCTACGGTCTGTTTCATCAAGCAATTAAAAATTGCACAGTAAATATTTTTATTCAATACATACAGATAATAAGACAATTACCAGCTTTATTTTAAATAGATAAACTCAATAATAATCCCCGCGCGGCTTTTACTTTATTGAGTGGATAATTATTTATTTTACCCACTCAACTGTCACTTGTCAAATTATTTTCTTGTAAATGTCATTAAAATTTTTAATAAAAATATGAATTCCTAAGCTATTTATTGGATAAAACCTTGTATGGCACTCGTGGCAATATCTTACTTTACCCACTAGTACCATAAATAACTATTACAACAGATTTGAATAGTATATGTGTTGTTTGACGTCGAAAGGTCCCATTCGGTGATATGGGATTGCCTCCGTAACATCGCCTTTATGATATTAATTAAGTGGACTGCGAATAGGTATTATTGATTGAAAAGAATATTAAAGACAAAACGACAGTTCCAATAATATATATGGTAATCTTACCTTAGTTATAGCATTCAGCACGACAGGTCATGACCGCCATTTCTTCACAGGAGACACCACATAATTGGAAACTGATGTACGCGAATTAAAGTTTGTTTGACCAGTGTAGGTATACACTACTAATTATTTAAATACATATGTGTATATGGAACTTATTTCTATAGTTTGCAGCCGTAAATATGGTAAATTCTAACGAATTCCCGCGGCGTGGTATATTCGTCAGCTGATTTGAGTATATTTTTATTGACACGCATCGAGCGTTCTCGAGGGTCAAATTTCTACTGCCGTCCGGAAGGCAACCTCCAAACGAACTCATGCGCAGAAAAGCTAGGAGGTTTTCAGCGCGTTACTTACAAAAATACAATTAATTTAAAATAAAATATTATTTTTGAATAACTAAGTAAAGAAATTAAATGAAATTATGTATAATAAAACCCAAATTAAAAATAAATACAAACACAGAAATGTGGTTGTAACAATATGTTTGTGTATAGAATATAGTTATGTTTTATAACATAAACTACGCAGTATATTCGCACATCCAATATTCGAATCTGTTTTGAAAATATTCACTGTGCGATTTTTAATTTACTATCTTGCTTGGAAAACTACCGGTACATGGCAAATTAAAATAAAAATAAAATAAAGTAAGACTTTTCATTAACAGAGTACGGAAGCTATTGATTCATGACTGTGCTCTGTGCGGACATGGGCATGCTGTATTTTCGTCGTTTTCACAGAGAAGACAGAACTTGATTGTGCAGAGAGCTCAAGTAAAACATTTCAAACCAACGATAGATTGTGATTTTTTAAAAAGAAAATTTATTTTGGGGCGGGAGCACAGATAAAAAAGAATACCTCTCTAGGGGCTTCGCTAAATTATTTAGGGGGTCCTAAGCCCCCTAAAATGGTGTTTATCCAACACCTTCACAGAAACACTTGTTTTGAGCACTATTTTAAATGTCAAAAGTGAGTTTTTTCCACTAGTGACTAAAAAATTTTTCACCCACTCTTTTACGTACAGCTTTTGATCTCCAAACCCAAAATTAGTTACATACCCTATTAATTAAG
Organism: Brachypterus glaber; assembly: GCA_958510825.1. NCBI lineage: Eukaryota > Metazoa > Arthropoda > Insecta > Coleoptera > Kateretidae > Brachypterus > Brachypterus glaber. The sequence continues at coordinate 44,919,840 of OY294050.1, read as the reverse complement.
TATTATAACTATTCTATAAATAGAAGCAGTTAACTAAACCATAAAAATTAAAGAAAACCCCAAATTATTCTTTAGTTTTAGAATAAAATACTGTTTTTATTAAAAATTCTGTCCATTTTGACGTTTGTAAGAAATGTAATGTTTGTAAGTACGAAGCGCGTACATCGATATTGTCAATCAATATCGCCGCCGGCCATTGCTGTTTCGGTTACTCGCTATGCAACAAAGGTTATACACGGTGTATTTGAAATAGCATAGGAAATTTTAACAGATGATTCTACATCATAAAATATGACAAAAAGTTCCTATAAATATATGTCTAAAAATGCGTCATAAGGGAGCTACGCCCCTTTGAAAGTGGCTAAAAAAATCGGTTTTTATTTAATAGCTCAGGAACCCTTTGAGATATATTAACGAGGTTTTGCACGTGAATTAATCCTACCAAGTCCCGTTTTTATGCGTTATTTTCACGTAAACCAGGGGTGTGCGAAACGGGGGGGCCTTATCAGTTCTTTGTCCCAAACTTTTTTCTGTGTAACTTTTTTCCAATTTTATTTTTGAAATATGATTCCTCAGGTCAAAATACATAAGAAAGGTACTCTTTATGTAATACCAAACACGGCGCACGGTGGTTCCAAAACTAGTTTTTATAACAATTTCACCTCTATCCAAAATTAATGTTAATTCTTATTAAGGGGTCGAATACGAGTAAAAAAAACAAAAATAAAAAAATTAAAATATTTAAAAGCAAGTTTTTCGGTATTACTCAAAATTTCTTCCATCAATTTTTTTATTTTTGTTATTTTTTTACTCGTATTCGACCCCTTAATAAAAATTGACATCAGTTTTGGATGGAGGTGAAATTTTTAATAAAACCGGTTTTGGACCCGCCGTGGCTGTTTATTGGTCAGGGAAAAATCAAAAAAATTGCCTGGAAAACCGGGGAAAGCCAGGGAAATTTGTTTCTGAAAAATAGTGGCCACCCTGTATATAATAACTATTTTTATTATTATTTTTTTAAACTTTGTTAGAGGAAAGTATTATTTTGATGAAGCCGTATTTTTTATTTCAGTCTTTAAAATATTCATTTCAAACCAACGATAGATTGTGCTTTGTGATGGAGTACGTCAACGGTGGTGAGCTGTTCTTCCATTTATCCCGAGAAAGGGTCTTTTCCGAAGAACGCACCCGTTTCTACGGTGCCGAAATAATCTCAGCTCTGGGATATCTCCATTCGATAGGTAAAGTAAAGTAACAGTAGATTACAGGTCGGCTCGGAAAATAGTACCATGTTCCGGGAGACCTGTGTACTATTTTATTAGCAACTGGTTTTATTTAAAGATGACCCAGGTAGCAAGGGATGTTATATTACAAGAAATTAACATCACTGTTGGGTGTATTTTTAAACTAAATCATAACATCACATAATATTGAAAAATAACATGTATTTAACATCACATTTGCAACGTATCACGTGTGACGTGACAACCATGTTATTTAATAACAAATATTTAGCAACGCTGTGAATATATCGCATGTCACATATTAACGTGGCTTTCACGTGAATGTCATGTTATTTTGCTTCTCACCGACATTCGAAGCTAAAAAATCGATATAAGGTGATGTTGATAGAGTAAATTATTATAAGGAAATTGTATACACATTATACGATTTCCAATGGATAGGGGGCTCTGCCGGGCTTCCAAAGACCACGGACACGGATTAAAGGAAAATATTCTTCGCTTAATCTGCAATTTCGTATTTAGAATCTATCTGTTTCAATCTGTGATTGTTTCAATTACTGATTGATTTTAAATAATTGTATAAATATTTATATTTAAATAAAATTGAAAAAAAAAAAATTGAATTGAAATCCGATTTTTTTTATAGGGTTATAGCGTTTTTAATGGTTTTAATTTAGAAAAAGCTAATATCCTAGGATAATATTTAAATATTAAAGTAACAGTAACGGCATCCATAAGATATTAGATATAACAGGAATGTGGATTTATGATGTCACAAACACGTTATTTTCGGGATGTCATTGTGTGATGTTATTAGGGGCGGACTTAGGACATCCCCACCATGCTACATTCTTGTTAAATGAGACTACAATCTTAACATCACATGTCACATATTAACGTGGCTTTCAAGTGAATGTCATGTTATTTTGCTACCTGGGAAAGTACTTTTTTTTTGAAACCTAGATGTTTGAATTCAAACGAATCCCTGGCAGAAAAGTACATAAATCTAACTTAACATAACATTAGATTAGTGACATTTTTATGTTTAGTCTCAAACGTTGTACAAAAACGTTATAAAATATATAAATCTAACATTAAAAACTGACGTTTGAAAAAAACGTTATAAAATACACAAATCTAACGTTAGTTTCCTAACTAAATTCTAACCTTATTCTAGCTTTAAATATTTTTTTAATTTCCATTATTAATACGTAATCTATAGTAGAAAATACTCGTATTTATCGAAGTATAACAGCATATTACACGAAAAATATTTAGGGCCACCTAAAAAGATGACTTTTTTTATAAATAAATGGACCTTGTAGATCTGTAAGGTCATCTAAGCTAAATTATAGTTGTCCTTCTATCTCGGCAAGCTGCTGACGTCACAACGCACTATTAGTGCGTTGTGGCGTTATCATCTTAAAGATAAATTTCTAAAAAATTAATTTAGTAGTATTTTTATTTCAGCGACCAAGAGTCCAACCAACCTTATTTTAAACGAAATACTAAACAAAATCTTTGTAAAACTTTAAGCGTTAAGTAATAATCAAATAACGCCTTATATACCATATGGTATAATCACAAATTTTATAATTTTCTCTTGGTATTTTAATATTGCAGGTCCACAGAATCAAGTTTAGCGGCATTTAAAAGATTTTTTAGCCTGCCTTAATCAAGTTATCCGACTTATCCGAGTTGTTCGATCATTTTATAAAAATTTGGTTGGTATTATAACCAAATTAGGCCGGTTTTAAGTGAAATTGCGTTAAAACGATTAGATTTATCTTGATTATCCTGCTTACCCGGCATTATCCGAGCGTCAAATTAAAACGGGACCACTTCAGGAATGTCCTCTTTAAGTAGCAAAAGGTTTCATCAAATTCCGTTCATCCGTTCCAAAGTTATGCGGGAACAAACATAAAAAAAACAAAGTCACACGTCGAATTGATAACCTCCTCCTTTTTTTGCAAGTCGGTTTAAAATAAGAATATTTTTATATTATATTATTTTATTTAAAATAATAATTAAAATGACTGCTAATTACTATGTTTCTCGAAAACAAAAGCTAGTAGAAAAATTTTGTTTGAGTACACTTGTAGCTTATTGTATAAATTTTATTTTGATAACTCTTATACACAAATACCTTCTGTAACCATTAGGCATTAGCATTAAGAAAGAAAACCTAAATAAAATCTTGAGAAATTACGAAAAAATGATTTTTTTTCAATTTTTGCAAATATTCAGACGTTTTGCGCGAGCGGAAGATATGCTTTAAAAGCAGTGATATTTTTTTACAGGCTATTCAGTACTAGTGCAAACGTTTTAGGGAACGCTCAAGTATTACGTAACGCAAATTTTGATCATTTTGGACCTCCCCCTGTAACGCTATTTTCATATACCATTAACATGGGCGTAACACTCCAAAATGACCCCCCCCCTAGGAGTGTTACGTAATACTTAAACGTTCCCTTAGCACTATAGCGCTAAAAAAAAATAAACAAACAAAAATAATAGTCGAAAAATACAAATAGTATATTAAAGTACTAGTTTCATAACACCCGTTTGTAGCGCACGAGTACAAGTTTAGAAAACGAGCCGCTTGCGACGAGTTTTCTAAAGTACTAGTTCGCTAAAAACGTGTCATGAAACGAGTGCTTTATACAATTTTTCCTATTTTGCTCTAAAATTAAAAAAAAAAAAACATTTAAATTGATAGCCTATTTAGGGATTTTTGTTTTGGATTGGCATTACAGTTTACACCATGTTTAAAATTCTAAGAACAAATGATATTTTGATATATTTTATAGTCATCTCTTCTCTTTTTTACTGCAATTAACCAAGCCACAATTTTAACATGGTAAAAATAACCTAAACAAAAAATTTTGTAGAAAATTCAACTTTAAAGCGACATTGACATTTGCACGCAAAACGTCAAGCGATCGGCCAGGTCTGTGCCAACCCAAAAGAACAAAAAGTACAGACCTCTTAAGGGTCTGTCCATATATTACATAACGCAATTTTTCAAAAAATTGACCCCCCTCCCCCCTGTGTAACAAACTGTCACATTTACCAACACCCCCCCCCCCGTGTAATGCGTAACAATATAAAAATTTTATTTTAACTGTATTCTCACTATTGATTCGTTTTTCTAAACAAAACAAACATGAACCTAAAATATAGTATCTATAACATAACCTTAAAAAAAGTTTACCCGAAAAAATCACTCAAACTTTAAAAAAATATTCATAATCAATATCACACAGGGAAAAAATACTAGGTACCTCTTTTTACACTGAGTGTCACATATAACACGTATATTGTTTATGCACAGGTACACAAAATAGTACACACATTGGTGTTCTATGAGTACACATTCCGCGCAAAAATGTATCATCGCCGATGATTCATCGGCAAGATCACGCAAGAACAGGGCCGTAAGATTTTTTTTTTTAATATCAATATCAACAGTTTTTTTACTGATTACAATATTATATTCAATTTTTGTGTGAAAAGGGGAATTATGGGCCACTAAATAGTTATTTATGTTGAAATAAAAATACATCTGCCAAGCTTAGGAAATAAACATTAAATTAATTAAATTCCGTTACGTTTACCTAGACCCTCCCCCTGTCACAAACTGTAACAATTTCTCTGACCCCCCCCTAGGCGCGTTACGTAATATATGGACAGCCCCTAAGAATACGCAAAATGCGTGTGATTATGAGCTTATAATAGCCGCAAAGTAGAAAAAGTTATTATTATGAATAGAAAAAGTTAACTTTTGATCCACGTAGAGACCTAAAAATTTTGTACTTGTAGGCATCATCTACAGAGATCTGAAATTGGAAAATCTGCTGCTGGACAGAGATGGGCATATTAAAATTGCGGATTTTGGGCTGTGTAAGGAAGATATAACGTATGGGAGCACGACAAAAACTTTCTGCGGTACTCCGGAGTACTTGGCACCCGAAGTGCTGGAAGATAATGATTACGGTAGAGCTGTAGATTGGTGGGGCATTGGAGTGGTCATGTATGAAATGGTGAGTTATTTTTAGAGTTGTAAAAAACTTTTTTTCTTCAAGCGTACTAAAATGTTCATATTTTATAACTGAACACACTAGTTAGAAGTGATCTATTTTTTACAGTAAAGAAATGAGTTCATTATTGTATGCCGTAAAAAAAGTTAGTTAGCAAAACCATCACTGGCGGCAGCACTCTTTGACTTTGATGACAGCCATACTTCAAACTTGTTTGTTTATTATGTAAACAGGTGGTTGTCTAGAGATTCTGTGCAAAAACCTTGTGTAAAATTGATTTAAAATTATTGAAGGAGAATATATGGTTTATACACCTACAAATCTCTCCGAAATTGCAAATGCTACATTTGACAAGTTACCATCGAAATCGCGAAAAGTGTACGATTTAGCCTACGAAAAAAAAATAAAATGAGCTAAGGTTAATATTTAAAAAAATATATATAGGATGCTTGAAGAAAAAATAGTATGTTTCACTCAGAGTTAAAGTGCTTTTTTTACTTGTCTGTAGTTTCTACAGACTAGTAAATAAAGCTTCACTTTTCCTCTTAGTAAAACAATATACCAATTTTTTAAGGCTTGTTTTAGAATACGGTTTTTTTGTTTTTTACTTTCAGACAAGAAAGTATTGTGATAGAAAAAAAAATCAATTTTTTTTTTCTTAAATTATCTTATTTTTTCCTACAACACCGAGAAAAATCAAAATAAGCAAAAAAAAAATATGCCTGGCTGTCTGTCGGTCGGTCTGTCTGTATCCACGATAACTTAAGAACGCTTTGAGCTAGCGAATTAAAATTTTATATGCAGATGTATTTTTATGTTATCTTGGACAAATTCATATTTGAGAAAAATCGGTTGGGGGGAAGGGGGATAAAAGCTCGGGTAAAAGGGGTAATTTTTGTTTTGGTCGTAATTTTTTATTATTTACAATAGAAGAAAAATTTAAAAACCACATAAAACTTTAAAAATAGACAAAAATATTATTATTATTTTTATTCAGCCCCAAAATCTATTTTTTTTTAAGACATAACTTTCTTATTTAAGAACCACATAAGAGGTAAAATAAAATTACATAAAAATGTAATTATCATTTTTTCCCAAAAGCCCTCTCCCATCTCCCCAAAAAGTAATCACTTTTTTCCGGACATAACTTTTTTAGAATTTACAATGGAAGAAAAATTTAAAAATCACCTAAAAGGTAAAATAAAATTACATATTTTTTTTACTACTAGCTTTAGAATATACCATTATTTATCATGTTTTCAGACTGTGAAATCAATTTTTTCTACGACTGCTTTAGAATTTAAGCAAATACAAACACTTTTCAAAGACAGAATGAATCCATTCTAGCTGTAGATACGGTATGAATATTCCGTATCTAGTGTTAGAATGAGCACATGTAGTGCCATCTCTTGTTTATAAAAGTAAAGAAAACTGTAGCGAAATTGGCAATATATATATATTTTACCATGAAATATTGAATAGTTTAATGCAATTTAAAGTTTTGCGTTATATTACATATAGTTTATTAGTTTTTCTTAATTTTTGACCAGTTTTTTATCAATTTAGTTCAAAAAATTAAAATTGCTCCATCTATTGTTAAATATTTTAACCTGATATCTGTCACAACAATCTGACATAACCTTCAATTTTTGCATTATAATTTGTAAAAATGTGCTAAAATTAAAAAAATATATTTTTTAAGTACTGATTTGATAACATTATTAAATAACATTAATAGCTTTATTTAAAAATGTGTGTTTTGTTGGATTTACAATGTCGAGTCACAAAAAACATGGTTTTTAATCTTGTCCGCAGTTTAAAGCCATGGGGTGTTTCATATTTGCAGTTGAAGAAAAAGTATAGTCTACACGTATGGAATAGTAATTCCGCGCTCGCGGGACCGTCATACTCGCTTGCCGGCTCGTATGACAAACTTTCCGTTCGCGCGGAATATTGTCTATTCCATACTAGTTATAGAATATACTATTCTTCACCTATAGCATAATATTTTTTCATGTTCTAGTAGGAGTAAATTTTATAAACAATTGATTTCTGTCACTTTAGATGTTTCAGTTCTTAGTGCAATTTTTACTAACTAAACCCAAGAAAATAGCTTTAAATAACTTTCTATTTATTAAATATAATTAATTATAATTATTACCAATTAATACAATCAATAATAAGCTAAATATTATGAAAAAAAAAAAAAAATTAAACGTCAGTTCAAAGTATTTATTTGAGCAAATGTCATTGATCAAGACTACTTGATTTTTATGAAAATTTCAAGAAATATAATTTCTGTTAATAATTTATTTTATTATTTGAATAAAAATATTTAAATAGTGCTAGTAGTGAAAAAACTAATATATAAACCACGGTAGAGAAGACTATTATAGCCTCGCACTCTTAAATCCCTTGCTGTTATGCAGCTCGGGATTTAATACGCTCGACTATAAAAAATGTCTTCTCTACCTTGGTGTATAATTACTATTATTATCATTTTTTCCATGACCCCCCCCCCAAATTGTAATAATTTTGTTCTGGACAATTTTTTTATGACAAAGTATTCTCGCTACTCCAAAATGTAAAAAAGTGTTTCTGGACATAACGTAAAATAAAATGTTATTATCATTTTTTTTCCATGACCCCCTCCCATCTCCTGAGGAATCATGTTCCAATAATAAACTTACGAAAAAGTTATACAGAAAAAAGTTTGAGACAAAAAACTCATAAAGCCCCCACCCCGTTTCGTACGCCTCTGGTTTCTGACCCTCTTTCAAATACACCGTGTACAGTGATTTAAAAAATAATTTTTTTGCACGACCAAGACTAAAACCTAATTTTACGCTTTCATTTTCGGGACTAAACTTGCCGTTTTTCTCCCTAGGGAATAAAAATCACGGCAACCTTGATAATATTAAAATATTATACTTACTATGTGCTTTGCTGGTTCAAAAATTAGGTTTGGTGGTGTTTTGTAATAAATTAGCGATTCAAACCAATTTATTTGATTTTAACAAAGAAAACCTTTAAAAATAACATTGTTATAACAATTTATACATAACTTAAAATTTATTATCTTCGTCCATTTTTTTGACGTTTGTGTCAACCATATTAAAAAACAATTGAAATCGCGATAGCCATGAAACTGACTTTTCGCAATTTACAGGCATCTTGATTAAATTACGAAAATAAAACAACCGATTTTATACGCGTGGTTTTTAATTTTAATTTTATCTACCTACCTAAATTATGTTTGGTCCTGCAAAAAATAGTGTATATACCTCAGGACTAAACTTGGCTGTTTTAGTCCCTTGCATTTATGTTTCCCTCGCTCGCTACGCTCGCTCAGGAAACACTAATGCAGCGGGACTAAAACAGCCAGTTTAGTCCCTTGGTATATAAATAACTATTATTTGTGATCCACTTCATTTGCTGAACAGTTTATTTCAACAAAAAATATTTCCAGATGTGCGGTAGATTGCCCTTTTACAACCGAGATCACGATACCTTATTCACCTTAATTTTAATGGGAGAAGTCAAATTTCCGAAAAATTTGAGTCCCGAGGCCAAGGATTTGTTAGCTGGTCTGTTAATCAAGGACCCCACGAAACGGTTAGGAGGAGGACCCGACGATGCCAAGGAAATCATGACGCACCCCTTCTTCAGCAGTATCAACTGGAGGGATTTACTACAAAAAAAGGTAGTTTAGATTAAACAAAAATGTCTGTGGTTTTCCGATTTATTTTACCCACTCCAGATTAGCTAGAAACTTGAACTTTGGCATGTACAGTTCATTTCAACAAAACTGGAAAAGTGGGGTTATTTTATTTTTTTTTTAATTTATTAAATTAAAAGTGGGGTTATAAAAAAAATTACATTGTGAACTATCTTTCATTTGACAAATATTTGTTTACTTGTTAATAAATTTAGTGTCAATATTGTTATTGCCACATCAATGTCAAAGTCAAAAAATGTTGGTGTATTTTTTTTTAAATTGGGAGAGATAAAGCAGAAAAACAAGAATACTCGAAGAATACTGGTGTAAAACCCATAATTATAATTTTTAAATTAAGGAACTATGAGGAATACCTAGTTGTAGGAGACCAATATACTAGTAGTGTTTTTTAAAAATAAAGGTATTTAAAACAAGTTTATTAGATACAAAATATATTGATAAAGGGATTTAATAATAGACATTTTAGAATAGGGATATTTTAGAGCAGAAATACAGTAATTAACAATAGAGATACGCTTCAAAATCCAAATAGTATTTACTAATAGATAAATAAATAAATGCATAGAATAACATATGATTTTTGACATGGTTAAACTAACCTTATTTTTCAAACAGGCAGAACCCCATTTAAATAATCCACATTCACACAACTAAATTTTATGGAAAACATGAAATTTTACTTAATCCCACTTTTCCAGTTTTGTTGAAATCAACTGTACACGACCCCACACAGTAGGCCCAGGACTCGTTCTTAATTTTTGTACAATTTTTTTCTTTATTTTGTGCTTGATAAACTTCCAAGTTTCCCCCTCGAACTCGATCGGAAACCCCCAATTTGGGGGGTATCCCCCAAAAAAACAGTTTTTTGGGTTTTTCTGGCTTATCGTCAACTTTTTGTTAAAATTAGATAATATCTAAGGGAACGTTCAAGTATTACATAACGCAAATTTTACCAAAATTCATACACTTCATACCCCGATTCTGGCGTTATTTATAAATAATTTAATTTCCATTATATAGTAGTTCGCCATTAAATACTTCTAAATTAAATTATTTATAAACTAAATTAAATTGTTTGATACGCAGACGACTGCGTTAATCAAACAAAAGTCGTTTTAAGGAATAGTAAAATATTTTATATAGATTTTTTAAATTTGTAAATATCAAACAATTTAATTTAGTTTATTAATTCAGATACCACTGTAAAAGGTACCGTCCTAGCGTTTAGGATTCAATTGGCGGCAATGTCCACCGTGGCATTGATTAATCTGCCCCCTATCGACAGCGTTCAATAGGTTCTTGAAACCAATAACTGCTTCCTTTTTTGGACTGTCGATAGGTTTATCCAGTCTCTGCTTTTAGCAGTAGATGTCGCTAGCTGTTTTTACTATTCCTTACAACGATTTTTAAACTCCATATAGAGATATATGGAAAGGATTTGATTTTCGTAGTTGTCCCTACTACCGATATGTGGCTCTGAAGAGTGCTAAAAAGCACGAAATCGATCAGTCACTTCGGAGGGACGACTGCGTTAATCAAACAAAAGTCGTTTTAAGGAATAGTAAAGTATTTTATATAGATTTTTTAAATTTGTAAATATCAAACAATTTAATTTAGTTTAAACAAAAATGTCCGTGGTTTTCCGATTTATTTTACCCACTTCCAGGTTAGCTAGAAACTTGAACTTAGGCATGTACACGACCCCACACAGTAGGCCCAGGACTCGTTCCTAACTTTATAAGTTTTTTTTTACAAAATTTTTCTTTATTTTGTGCTTGATAAACTTCCAAGTTTCCCCCTCGAACTCGACTGGAAATCCCCAATTTGGGGGGAGGTACAAAAAACAGTTTTTTGGGTTTTCCTGGCTTATTGCCAACTTTTTGTTAAAATTAGATAACATAAATAAAATTTTACAAAAGAAAAATCTTAAAAAATTGCATTTTTTAGCATAAAGATTTGAAAAAATTAAAACATGTGGGTGAATAGAGAATTTTATAAGCCATAAAGTGATGTATCATACGACTCACCTCTCCATTAAAAATGTTCCCCCATGCCCCCTGTCTCCATTGTGCCCCCTAAGTATATTAAATATATACCAAAAAAGTATTTGGGTTATGTTATATTAAATTTTAAATGTTACAAGTTTTAAGTTGGTATCTTAAGCCGCTCAAAAGTTAAAGGGGGGCAGACCTTTGACATGCTCTGTATAAAAAAATTAAAAGAACTAAATTCTCTACAAAATGGTTTTTTTTATATCTTTTTGTCAGATTAATATTTATCGAAATGATGTATAAATTTTGTTTTTCAACATTTTAGTATTTAATTTTTCGTCCTCGAACCGTGGAATTTCACCTTCAAATGAATTTTTCTCGAAAACGGTTAATCCTACAGTATTACAACAAGAGTACCTTTTTTATGTATTTTGACCTGAGGAATCATATTTCAAACATAAAATTGCAAAAAAGTTACACAGAAAAAAGTTTGGGACAAAAAACTGATAAGCCCCCCCCGTTTCGCACACCCCTGTTTGAAATAAGTACATGAATATAACACATAAAAAAGGGACTTGGTAGGATTAGTTGACGTGCAAAACCTCGTTGATATATCTCAAAGGGTTCCTGAGTTATTAAATAAAAACCATTTTTCTAGCCACTTTCAAAGGGGCGTAGCTCCCTTATGACGCATTTTTAGACATATGTTTATAGGAACTTTTTGTCATATTTTATGATGTAGAATCATCTGTTAAAATTTCCGACGCTATTTCAAATACACCGTGTATAGTAGTTCGCCATTAAATACTTCTAAATTAAATTATTTTATGTTTTCAAATCCCAACTATTCACAATCCTTTTCAAAGCCCAATTTATTGTCCACATTTTTCTCAGTGTAAATATTAAAACTGGTTCTTATAAGTCATTTAAATAGGTTTAAAGAATAATTTTGAAAGTTCATTATTATTCGTCAAAATTTCTATCAGTGTTCATACTAATAATATTTATGTGTCCAAAATTATTAAAAGTCTGATATTACAAGTCTCAAAATCTTTCTAAGTTTAAAAACTATTTTTAATTCAATAATAATTCTCAAAATTATTTCTCACAGAAACTACATTTTTACTTTTGAAATTTACATGGAGACACTCTAAGGAATACTGAATAAAATCTGAATTTTTTCATGAGTTTATATAGAATTTCTAAAATGATAAATAGGTCAATAGTTAAATTTATTTGACAAGGCTTTTAGCGCAAAATATTTCTAAAGACACCGACTATTTAATTGCCCAGACAAAAGAGTTCCAGTCTCATCAATTTTTCCATCATTTGAAACGATCATTTTAACAATAAATTATATTTGTATATAAACTTATATCTGGGAGTCAACTTTTAAGTTATACCGACAAGGGTCACCGAAAAGGGTCCGATCTAATGTAGAACAAGTCGGACTTTGCCGAGCAAATCTCGTGAAGGCAGAATGTATTTGCGCTATGATTAAAGCAATATTATTTTAAAATTTTTAACACCATATAAAGTGTGCGGATCATGACAATAATATGACAGAGGATCGCCTCTCTCGCACTATGTGTCCGGGAGGGTGTTTTGCATACCATAAAGTCGATTTTTGGTTTTGTGATTTAGGGCAAGAAAACTGTGACATTATTTTCTTTGGACTTTTCTTCATCATTACTAACCATTTTTATACATTTAATTTAATATACATGATAGTTACATAATATTTTTAGGAACGATGCATGAAAACCAAAATTAGATGCTATTCGTCAGGTTATACAAAAATAGTGGTTATGTGGACACATTGTATGTTATAAAGATTGTATTGGATAAACTACTCCAAAACATGTTTTTTTTATGTATAGAAATAAAAAAAACTAAAAATACATATTTTTTGGCCTAGGGCCATCAAATATGGCGGCCTAATTTTATCTTGTATGCCACTAGTAATATTAGCTGGAAGTTTTTTGCTTCAAGTCGCGTAATTCCATATTGAAAAACGTCGAGAACAGTTTAATTTACTAGCATGTTATAATTTTTTCCCCCGATCTTTGCGCAACATTTTCAAAAATATATTTTATCCAACACCTTCACAGAAACACTTGTTTTGAGCACTATTTTAAATGTCAAAAGTGAGTTTTTTTCCACTAGTGACTAAAAAATTTTTCACCCACTCTTTTACGTACAGCTTTTGATCTCACCCAAAATTAGTTACATACCCTATTAATTAAGTATTATAACTATTCTATAAATAGAAGCAGTTAACTAAACCATAAAAATTAAAGAAAACCCCAAATTATTCTTTAGTTTTAGAATAAAATACTGTTTTTATTAAAAATTCTGTCCATTTTGACGTTTGTAAGAAATGCAAAACTAGCAATTGTTTATTTTTAATAGGCATACTTAGGCCATGGCTACCTATTATTTTAGTATTAAGGAAACTTAATCTTAATATTTTTGACATAATTTTTCGCAAAATTATAGATTTTTATTTAAAAATAAAAGGTGTTGGATAAAATTAAATTCTCAACTCGTGTACTAAGTGATTTTATCCACTTAATACACTAGTTTTTTTTTTTTTTCGTAGTTTTCACCATTTGTTTGGACTTGTTTGGATATGTTTTAAATACAACAGGGGGGGTAGCCAAAATATAACATCTCTACAGCCTTTAATAACGCGAGAAACGGGGTATAAAGTGTATGAATTTTGGTCAATTTGTGTGAAGCATTTTATGGACGATCCCTTGGATCACCATACTTTATGAGAAAGTAAAAAATTTCCTTTTTGTTTTTAGGTTCCTCCACCCTTTATCCCTCAAGTGTTAAACGACACGGACACCAGGTATTTCGACTCTGAATTCACAGGAGAAAGTGTCGAACTGACCCCTCCCGACCTCGGGGGGCCCCTGGGGTCCATCCAGGAGGAACCACCCAACTTCCCTCAGTTTAGTTTTCAAGATTTCAGCTCTACCCTCGGTAGTTCAACTCACATCAGCGGCAGTATGACCAGCGTGGCCCCTATGCAGTGAAATTTGAACTTGTTAACAGAACAAATGGTAAGCTAAGAACTAAGACATTTTTTAGCGTTGAATATTTTTCGTTAGATTTTTAAAAACTTTTTAAAACATTTTCGTGTGCTACGTCACACATTCAATATGTCGCTAAAATGACAAATTTTCAAAACTGACGTCATGCTGTCAATAATATAACCTCAAAATATTCTAAAATCTAAAATTTGAGTTGAGTCACAGAACACGATTCGCTCACCGCAGTAATGAGAAGAATCTAGCACATGCGCACTGGTTTGCTTATTTTTGTTTTGACGGATGTCTAAAGTGGCTTCCGTTTAGGCAGTTATAGTTTTATGAAATAGTTTAATTTGAGTGGGGTTACGGTGCGCATCAGGTCCACAAAAATAAACTATATTTTTGCACTGATTTCTGTTTTTATTACTAAAACTTACTGTCTTCAATATAATTAGGTGCGGAAAATCCAGTTTTTGTTGTTAGAATATATAGCAAAAGATTGTTAAAATACCCACGAATTTCTGTTTGATTTTTTTAATGGGGGCGTTGGTTTAGGTTAACAATGGTTTGGTTTGGTAGTTTGCTGGTTTGGTGTTTTTTTTAATGGGAGGCATTTTTCAGATACGATATTTCAGAATTTAGAAGGCGATATATTTTAAGAATCAAATGTTTATTAATTAATATTCCGCAATTTTTTTTACAAAAATACTATTAAAAGCGAGTACTTTTAGCCAATTAAAAAAAACTGTTAGCTCGCAAAGAAAAAAGTAGATATTTTTGTAAAATTCTGCAAAAGAATGTTACATAACCTTAAAATAATTGTTGGCATACGTCAAAACAAAAATAAGAAAATCAGTGCGCATGCGCTGGATTCTTCTCATTACTGCGGTGAGTGAATCGTCACAGAACACCGATCGGAGAACAACATCTGTCTGCTGTCAAATATCTGTCAGATATCAATTTTAAAACCAGATAGCGTACGGTTTTAAAAACGGCGAATATTAAAAAAAAATCGTTCTTACGTCACATATTTGACGCTAAAAAATGAAATTTTAGAATATTTTTTAAAAACTTGAAAAATATTCATCGTTAAAAAATGTCTCTAGAGCACCAGATAGGTAGGTTTGTTAGGTAGGTAGGTGGCTCGCTTTTTTGTATTGGGGATTTCCCGTTAATAAACAAGCCGAGAAGATATGTATATACTATTCACAGTAAATGGTATATTGCATTTTCCCAAATGGTTTTTTTTTCAAAAAAAAAAACATTTTTTTTTATTTTCTTTTTGCAAACAAAGAAAAAATTTTGCAAAAAAAAATATTAAAAAAAATTACAGTTTTTTTTTTGAATAAATAATTTTTATCCAATACATACAGATAATAACCCCCGCGTGACTTTTACTTTATTGGGCGGTAAATTATTTATTTTACCCACTCAACTGTCACTTGTCAAATTATTTTCTTGTAAATGTCATTAAAATTTTTAATAAAAATATGAATTCCTAAGCTATTTATTGGATAAAACCTTGTATGGCACTCATGGGTAAACCGATATTGCCCTCTCGAAAATTAACCTGCTTGGCTGACGCCTCGCAGGTTAATTTTCTGATGGGCAATATCTTACTTTACCCACTAGTACCATAAATAACTATTTATTAAGTTAAAAAAAAAATTCAAAATTTTTTTCATTTTTTTTAAAATCCCCCATATTTTTTTTTTGTTTTTGGGGAGATTACTTTCAAAATCAATTCTATCAATAATTTCGATTTTTTTTGAAATAGAAAATTCAGTTTCAGCACACAAACATACATAAGACATGATAGGTTTAGTCCTTGGAGAATAATTTTAATTTTTTCAGTGTAATTGAAATTAAAAATTATTACTTCGTTTAAATTACACGACTCAACAAAAAAAAAATTGTTCTTTGTCCTAAAGTTTATATTATGAATTTTCGGTTCATTATGCACAAAAACGAAAAGAAAATACCTTCTTTTGGTTTAAAGTTTGCTTTTGTGATAGTTGTGGTAATAATACTCATTAATAACAAAGCTGAAAACTACGAAAAGTTAGTTGAAAATATGCTTAAAAATTTTAAGGCCATGGGCTACAGGATGTCATTAAAAGTACATATGCTCCATGCTCATTTAGATAAATTTAAAAACAACGTGGAAGCGTATTCAGAAAAGCAAGGAGAACGTTTTCATCAGGACATTATGGACTTCGAACAACGTTATCAAGGCCAATACAATGAAAACATGATGGGAGACTATATCTGGGGTTTATTGAGAGAGAGTACTTATGAACATAAAAGAAAGAGTAAGAGTGTACACTTTTACAGTATTTTCTACTTTTTTGTAAGTTATTTTGACCGTAAAACTCAATAAAAATCATAAACAAATTTATTTCGATGGTTCTATCTTCAAATAAAAAAAAATACCACAGATTTTGAAAAATATCGTTCAATCGGTCTTCTAAATACAAAAGCAAACTTTTTTATGCCATATAATGTTTTTTCGTGTAATTACGACCTAACCTATCGAAATTTTATACTTTAGAGTCAAAGTCAAATTTTGTGTTGACCCGTGTTATTCTTTTGATGAAGCGTTTCCGTCCACCATTTTCGGTCTGAGATTTTGTCCCTACTCTTTTTTTATAGTGTGCAAACTACCTACTTACCCTAACAAACCAGTGCTCTAGTGTTGCCGCCTAAAGCGATAGTTATCGGCAATAAATACCTCTCGTATCGCAACTACGATGCGATAGTTCAAAAATTATCGTCTCGCACGAACGATAACGAGAGGCCTCTCGTTATCGCCTACCTCTCGCGATAACGATACTTATCGTTCCAGCGTAAAAGTTGAATATTTCAGCCATCTAATATTAGTTAAATGAATTTGACTCAAATGTCACATTTAAAAAGAATATGTCAAAAATTACCAAATGCATATATCTTCGTAAAAGGATATTTTGCTGCATATATGTAACCATTATAAAAGGCTTTTATCTTTTTAAATCGTATCGCAAGCAGTAATTGCTTCAACATTGTCCTATTTTTATAGCAGTTATAAAAATATGAACTCCTGGCAGTTGCACTAAGTACCTAATTAGGCTTATAGTAAGTATGGTAGTATCTGACTAATACGAGGGGTAATTTAAAAGAAGGCAAAAAGGCCAGATTAGGATTTGAGTGCTAAAAATCAATTTTTGCACGACCAAGACTAAAACCTAATTTTACGCTTTCATTTTCGGGACTAAACTGGCCGTTTTTCTCCCTAGGGAATAAAAATCACGGCAACCTTGATAATATTAAAATATTATACTTACTATGTGCTTTGCTGGTTCAAAAATTAGGTTTGGTGGTGATTTGTAATAAATTAGCAATTCAAACCAATTTATTTGATTTTAACAAAGAAAACCTTTAAAATAACATTGTTATAACAATTTATACATAACTTAAAATTTATCATTTTCGTCCATTATTTTGACGTTTGTGTCAACCATATTAAAAAACAATTGAAATCGCTATAGCCATGAAACTGACTTTTCGCAATTTACAGGCATCTTGATTAAATTACGAAAATAAAACAACCGATTTTAGACGCGTGGTTTTTAATTTTAATTTTATCTACCTACCTAAATTATGTTTGGTCCTGCAAAAAATAGTGTATATACCTCAGGACTAAACTTGGCTGTTTTAGTTCCTTGCATTTCTGTTTCCCTCGATCGCTACGCTCGCTCAGGAAACACTAATGCAGCGGGGCTAAAACAACCAGTTTAGTCCCTTGGTATATAAATAACTATTTAATACTCTTTATATATTTTGCTTTTCTATTTTTACTTTCTCATAAAGTATTGTGTATTGAGAAAAAAAATCAAACATTTATCAATCATCTTATTTGTTCCTGAATAACAAAAAAAAATATGTCCGTCTGTCTGTCGGTCTGTCTGTATCCATGATAACTTAAAAACGCTTTGACCTAGCGACTTGAAATTTGAAATGCGGATGTATTTTTATATTATCTTAGACAAGTTCGTTTTAGAGCAAAATCGCTTTGGGGGAAGGGAAAGATGAGGGGTTAAAATTTTGTTTTAGCCATAACTTGTTTATTATTTACAGTAAAAAAAAATAAATTTTTTTCTGTAACTTTATTTTACCTTCCAGGTGATTTTATAAATTTTTCTTCTATACTACCATACTTACTATAAGCCTAATTAGGTACTTAGTGCAACTGCCAGGAGTTCATATTTTTATATATGCTATAAAAATAGGATAATGTTGAAGCAATTTCTGCCTGCGATACGATTTTAAAAGATAAAAGCCTTTTATAATGGGCTAATGTATGCTGCATAATGCATATTAAAGTATATATTTGTATTTTAAAAATCATTAAATTCAAAAATTAAATAATGACGTTTGTGTCAAATATTTTTATCTGATTTTAGGTGGCTTCAACATTCGACTGTCTCTGACTGTACGATACTTATCGCTCTCGCTTCGGGCTCGTTACGGGCGAGAGGCCTCTCGTTATCGTTACAACGATACGATATTTTTCCACCTCTCGCTATCGTTCTGTTCAACGATAACGAGACGATAGCGAGACGATGGGCCTTAGGCGGCAACACTACAGTACTCTAGTGTAATAAATATAATACTGCTGTGCAAATGAAGTGGATCACTAAAAAAATTACATTTTTTAAATCACTATACAGGGTGTTCCGTGAGGAAAGGGAAATATTTTAAGGATGTATTCTAGAGGTCAAAATAAGAAAAAAGTTCTTATAAATAAATGTCCAAAAACGACTCGTAAGGGAGCTACGCCCCTTCAAAGGGGTCCCAAAATTTCGATTTTTTATTAATAACTTCGGAACCCTTTGTGTTATAGCATCGAGGTTTAGCACGTGATCTATGCTTTATAAAGCCTATCAGCCAATGGTATTTGCATGTAGTTACTTTAACCAGGGGCGTCCGTAATGGGGGGTCTTATCACTTTTTTGCCCAAAACTTCTTCTGCTCAACTTTTTTGTGGGTTTATTTTTAGAATATTATAACCAAGGTAAAAACACATTAAAAAGGTACTCTTGTTGTAATACCATAGGATTAACTGTTTTCGAAAAAAATACAATTAAAGGCAAACTTACACCTTTCTAGAACCAAAAATTAAAACTAAAATGTTAAAAACCAGAATTTTAATTTTTGCAGTGTGATTCTACATCAAAAGCTAAGAAAAAAAGTTTTATACATGTAGGTTCAAAAATCGATTTTAAAGGTACCATCACCCTTCAAAAATTTTGGAGACCATAACTCCCTTATCATTGATTTTTGGAATTACCTGTATACAAACTTTTTTTCTTAGTTTGTGGTGTACAGTTAACCTACACTATTGAAATTTTGGTTTTCAACAATTTGGTGTTTAATTTTTGGTTCTTGAAACTTGTAATTTTGCCTTTAATTGTATTTTTCTTGAAAACGGTTAATCCTAAAGTATTTTAGCAAGAGTACCTTTTTAATGTGTTTTTACCTAAAGAATACTATTCAAATAATAAACTCACAAAAAACTTTAACAGAAAAAGGTTTGGGGCAAAAAAAGTGATCAGACCCCTCTTGTCGCACGCCCCTGGTTTAAGTGACTACATGCAAATACCATTGGCTAATAGGCCTTATTAAGAATAGATCACATGCAAAATCTTGTTGCTATAATAATACAAAGGGTTTCTAAGTTATTAATTAAAAATTAAATTTTTGGTACCCCATTTGAAGGGGCGTAGCTCCCTTATGAGCCGTTTGTGGACATATGTTTATGGGAACTTTTTTTCTTATTTTGACCTATACAGCATATTCTTTAAATATTTTCCTTTCCTCACGGAACACCCTGTATTTCAAAGACCGATAGCTCGTTTTGAATGATTGTTCTTTTACCTTAAAGGACATACTCGCGCTTATTTCGGTGCACCCTGTATCAATAATAAAATTTTCAAATCTTAATCATTGCAAAATAAAGCCAAAAGACCATCCTTTAAGGTAAATGTCAATATTTTTCTTTTTAAAATAATTTATAAACATTTATTTATTGTAAATATTACTAAAATATTGGAAATGTAGTGCCAGACTGAGATACAAGGAAAGAGCTTTGTGTAGCAATGGAGGGGAAAGCAAAAATTTTAAATTTGGAGATGAAATTATTAACCAAATTTTATTATCTTAACTATAACATACTAGTATGGTTTGAAGAGTGTTGTTTAAATGACGGCATAGTTAGTTGGTAAAGTAAAAGTAAAATCTTTTTCGAGGTTAAAAAGTTGATTGAGTTGTTTATTTTGCGATATTTGAAATTGAGAACCAAAAATTAGGTCTACAAGGAAAAAATTAGACTTGACCTAACTTTGCAAGAACATTTTTGCATTAAGCTTATAAATTACTTACTTTTATTTAACTCGTTTATCGTATCTATATTATCCACGAATGATATCTGACGATTGTTTAAAATAATATCAATAGAATTCATTCTTGCCGAGATTCTTGCAAAAGTGGCAAAACAATCTTGTACATAAGTCCGGCTTCCACAAAAACACTAACCTCTTCTTCGTTGAAAAAATATGATAGAAAAGGATAGAAATACTTACTATGCGAGCAAACCACCTAGGGGTACATGGTTACTAAGAATAGTAAGTGTGAGGTCATTGTTTGTTGTAGTTAACTAATAAAATGTGTGTAGTATGCTGTTCTTCATACTAGTATGTTATAGTTTCGATAATAAAATTTGGTTATTGTAAACTGAACACATACGATTTGGAACATTTATAACAAAATTAATGGAGAGCCCCTAGCACAAGCCAAAAGCTTATTTGGGGCTCTCCATGACTGTGGTAAATTATACACAAATAAATTAAAAAATATATCATTCAAAACGAGCTATCGGTCTTTGAAGGATCTAGGAGACTTTGCCGAAAAATTTACCGCGAAACTTTTACCGCGAAAACATTTACCGCGCAATGATTTAACCGCGAAAGGTTTCACCGCGAAAAGGTAATTACCGCGAAAAATTATTACCGCGGAAACTATTATCGCGACAATAAAAATCGCGCATACTTTTACGTCGTAATAATATAATCGCGCATACTTTCGCCGCGCAATATGATAATCGCGCCTAAATTTTAATTAAAAAAAATAACCTTAAAATATATATTATAATTTTTTGAATGAAACGCTTATTTTATAATCATGGGTTTGTTTTTATTTTTTATCAAAAACAAAACCAAACAAACTAAACCAAACAATTTAATCATATTTATGTTTTTTAAAATACTAAAATTATAACACCAATAGTTATGTATTATATTATATTATATTTATTAGTAATATAATTATAATTTTACTTACATATATGTTTAAAAACCAAACCAAACAATTTAGTTATATTAAAATTTTGTTAATTCTGCAATTATTAAACTTAATTATATATTATATTAAACTTGGCGTAGCTAACGAAAAGGTATTATAAAAAAAAAACGTATTTTTATAATTTAAAATTAGACTCAGAATTTGCTTTGCGCGTTAAATATTTTCGCGGCTATTACTTTCGCTATACAGGGTGTCCCAACTAAGACCGATCAGACGTTTATTGACATTATTATTCCAAATATTAAAATGAAACTTATGTCATATATAATTGATCAAGTTACCCATTGATCCATACTATTAAAAGTTTTAAACTGTCTTTTGTTTTTAAGTTACACTGTCAAGAGCACGATTTTCAAAGATTTTTTTTTGATAAAGTGTTAAAATAAAAAAACTAATATTCCTTTTTACTCTGGTAACTTTTATTTACAAAAATGTTTAGTTTTTTACTGTAAAAAGCATATCCAACAATCATTTTTTAATTTATAGATTTTACTGTGTGTAGAATAAAATAATGCCCTAAGTTTAGAATGCTATGAAATATTTTTTGTTAAAGTCAAAGCTTGACGGCTTATGTCATTCAGTGATCAAAAATAAATAAAAATATAATTTTGAAGCAAAACATTTTCATCACTATGAAATATACTTAAAGTTTAAAGATAGTGTGAATAAGATTGAGCTGAACAACAGTGAAAATAATAAAACACCTTGGTTGAATTTTTATCGTTCTATTTACGTTGGGGCCAAGTGCCACATGGTGCTACGTGTGCAAGATTGGAAGATTATTGTTAGCTAAAATTAATATAAATAATATTTACAAAAGTTGAATAGAAGTAAATATCTTGTCACCTAAAGAAATATTAAAGAACACATGTACAAAATATGAGTAGTCAATTTTGTACATAAATTTTTAATTTTTTAAAGAAAAAGTTTAAAATTTATTGAAAAGAGAAGAGCAGTACTTGATTTACCTCTACAAATAAATGCAAGAATGTCCGATTGGATTTATAGCTGAAAAAGTTTGAAAATATTTGTAAAAATAGTGTCAATTTTGCAATGATAAAGTCAAGATATTTGGATATTTTTATTTTTCTCGGTAATTGCATTTCGCTACTTTTTGTGGTAATAGTTTTCGCTATTTTTATTTCGCTTTAATATTCTTTCGCGTTAAATTTTTATGGCTGTTAATCCTTTGCGCGGAAAAAAACATTTCGCGGTAATTTTTTCGACGAAATATTTTCGCGATAATTGTTTTCGCGGTAAATTTTTCGAAGAAGGCTCCCGTTCCCGTCTTTGAAACATAGTGATTTAAAAAATGTAATTTTTTTAGTGATCCACTTAATTTGCACAGTAGTTTAAATATAAATAACATAAAGTTTTTTTTTTTCAGGAAATACACGTACTTAAGGGCAAAATTTACAAAAAAAAATAACGGAGAAGTAATAACATTGATTGTTATCAGTTTTTGTGATAATTTATAAAAATAAAGAGTAGTGAATTACTACACATTGTACATATTTACAATTATTTTGTAACAATTAATATCAAAATGTTTTATGTTTTTTTTTTCTTTTGATTTACTGTTGCCTTAGATTTGTCTTGTAAACCTAAAATGTTACCATCTTGAAGACTTAAGCTTAAATAAAAAATTTAAAAGAATCTGCGGTACCAGTTCAGGTTCCGTCTGAGGAGCAGTGACAAAATCACCGACAGTGATGTCATGACCCATCCCTAGTTCGAACTTCGAATCCTATTTACTGCCGAATTTTTTTCAAAAAGCATTAATAGGTTTTATCAAGGTTGGCTTTGAAATCGTACATTTTACAACATAGTTTGATTTAGTTTGACAGGTAAGAATTAATTTTTAAAGTAAGGTTAATTATTTGTCAAACTCAAAAAATATTGAGGCAAAAACACAGTATCCGCTTTGATTTTTTTTTTCTAAAATTTAAAATTAGTAGAATAAAATTTATCGGAAAGATAAAACAACCTAATTTACATAACTTTTCTAATTATAAAGCATTGTAAGAATAATTTAAATAGTAAAATACAAAAAACTAACAAAAAATCCAGTACTTACTGTATTTTACCCTAGACGGTTTTTGTCAAAAGCTTCACCCAACTCTTAAAATCTCTTGTCAAAATGATTGTTTAGTTTTCATCCTGTATATAGTAGATTTTGATAAGTACCTTATGCGGACAAATATAAGGTTTCATGCGCATGACGTACTACCTGAAGTTGCTGGCTTGAAGCGATATTTCAGGGTAATTTGAATGAGTTCGTAAAACAGCACGGTCCGGACAATACGTTAAATTCGTCAGGGGCGCGATACTCACGCCACTATCGCTTCCAAAGAACAAAAATAACAATAGTTATTCGTAATGAATCACGCTATGGAAAATAAATCCAATAAATAACATTTCGCGTAGAACGAGTTGCAAATAGGGCTTACGCCATTTCTCCGAGGAAACATCATCTTGGACCCAAGTACAAGAAGACACCTGGAACAATACAAGTAAGCCCCTTTTGCCTCACGTCACAAAAGTCCTTCGATAAAACACCCCAGCGGTTAACAATGATATAATGTAAAATTTACGATTTCAATGCCTCCCTTGATAAAAGCTATTAATGCTTATTAAACACTGTATAGTGGTGTCTGTAGTCGGTAGATGGAACCACATTGACTAAGCACGGGTAGCCTTAAACAAAGTTAAATGGAAAGTTAAAGTGATTTTAGGTTATTCTTGGCACATTTCCAGTTTTTGACAAAAATTGAAATAGCCCACGAAGCCGTTTTAGTAAAGTCATTCTTCTTCAAGTTTTTCTTGACATCACAATACGGAGATTTTTCTATGACACCCTATAGCGTAGGTACCATCATTTTCATAGAAAACGCTCACATCACAGAACCCTGAGGTCCCCAACATTTTAAATTTTTAGTTGTGGTATATGTACTTTACTAAGATTGACACTGACATTTTCCGTAATAATTAAGTAAGGTTAAAGTACAGTCTATATTATATAGTGCGAGTCCTATAACTGTCTTTAAGCATATATGCTTATAAGCAAAAAGGTTAACAAATTTTATTATAAATGATATTTATACAGTATGTCTCCAGATAGAGTTACAAAGAGGAATTTATTTTTTATTTTTGATTTGATCTCAAAAAAAGTCACTCTTTATAACTTGCCCTGCTTGATTTTAAACTCCCAAAACACTAAGCGCTTTTTGTCCAACTCTTACGGTTCATGGGATGTTTTTTTCTTCAAAATAGTGTCTTCAAAAATATAAAGAAAAAAAACATTATCAAGAGTGACTTATTTTAAGATATCAAAAATAAAAAAATCTTCTTTGTAATTCTAACAGTTGGTTTGTGTAATTTGGTGTAATTTTTGCGTGCCAAGCCTCAATGATGGCCTGTCGTAATTCTTCAGCATTATGACCCAGGAAAGTTAGTTTCTTCCCTCGCTCTGACTCCGGTATGGAAAGGGTTTTCCCGCAGATAATTCATTAATTGCATATCTTCTTCTGCACTACTCATTCTACTTCGAACAGAACCCCGCTTTCTGCTAATCTGTCCAGTTTCCTCAAGTTTTTTCTTTGCTCGCATTATAGTGCTGTTTGCAACATTTAATTCAGTGGCTATTTCACGTACACTTATCCCGTCATTTATTCTTGCTGTTATAATACATTTTTGACAAATAAATGTCAAAGAGACCTTGATAAAGTTCAATATAATCTGTAACATTTTTAGGTGTAAGCTTTTATTATGAAAACGATGGTACAGTTGAATCCGAAAAAAAAACAAGATTTAAAATTTAGTTGCGTAAATTCAATAATTACAATACAAACAAAGCCGTTGTCATGTTGACAATATTTGTCAAAATTACTTATAACAATTATAAAGTAATTATAAATGCGTTAAGAAATGTTAAGAAATCTCAAACTATTAGTATATTGGAAGCAGGATGTACGGAAGTGATTGTGGCTAGTGATCTCTATAGAGACCTTTAATTGTGGCAAGGTTATTTAGTGTTTCGGAGAGTTGTGTTAAGATCATAGAAAAAAGAATAATGGTTAAGCTTGAAGAAAAAACAGATGGGGGAGGAAAGGGCGTGCAGACTAGGAAAGAAAGAAGATATTAAATGAAATACAGGATGAAAATTTACTTAATTATTTGAGAGAATACCATGTACAAGAAGCGGTGCATGCAATAAACAATACAAATTTTCCTGGGTCAAAAGTCATCGCCCGTCGCCGCATCGATAGTTCCAAGATTAATAAAGCGAAAAAAAAAACCTCCGGAAAAACCTTTTTTTAAACGAAAATCATAATTTTCATAAATTATATGTTTGGTTATTAGAGTTCAAATTTTTATTTTTTCATAAGATTTACTAAATATTGTGTTTTAATTTTTGATTTGATTAAATATTCCAAATGTTTT
Organism: Brachypterus glaber; assembly: GCA_958510825.1. Lineage (NCBI taxonomy): Eukaryota > Metazoa > Arthropoda > Insecta > Coleoptera > Kateretidae > Brachypterus > Brachypterus glaber. The sequence continues at coordinate 44,893,947 of OY294050.1, read as the reverse complement.
TTCAGTTTATTATTTATTTTATTTTTTAATATTCGACATTATTCGCATGAATTATATCCCCAAACTACCCTTAAGTTGCATAGTTGCATTTTTATTTAAACAATAGAGTTATTATTATTTAATTGTTATAAATACAAGTGATATCTATTTTTCACACACTTCTATTTTCGCTACTACTTTGTTATTATTCGTAATTATTTGCTACAAAGTTCTTTTAGTGTAGTTTTTGTAACTTTAGTTAATAAATAAACTTTTTAAAAACATCATCTGCCCTTTTGACAACTTAATTGGCGCAGTCGGTAGGATATCAACACAAACCTTAACGGCATATTATTGGTTTGTTTTCCATCGTGGAAATTAAAGTTGATATTCTTCGTGAAGTTCTCAGCGGATCTCCAAACTTCGAGCACCCCGTTGGAAGCAGCACACCTACAGTCGAGGGACAGTGATGAAATTTTTAATCTTGTTGTAAGTACTAATATTTTTTCATTTTTTTTATGTCTTTATCTGATTTGCTAAGTGGCTTTGATGGTTTGAATTTATCTCGTTCTGATTCTGATAACTCCTTACCAGAAAGACGTTATTCCTATCCTAATTTAAATATTCAATATAGTATAAGTGATTTTATTCAAGTAGAAGTCTTAAATAATCAAATAATTAATAATATAGATTATAATAATTTAAATATGGCATTTAAACCCGAATATTTGTTTAGTGTACCCGAATTCGATGGTAATCCCAACGAATTAAATAGGTATATCGAAACTTCAGAAGCTTTAATTAATGGTTTTTATAATCCAGCAAATGGTAACTGTTTTGAAAATGTTTTTTTGTTAAATTCTTTAATTGGGAAACTAGTAGGAAAGGCTAAAATTGTAGTCAATATACAAAATTGTAAAAATTGGGATGAATTAAAAGATTGTCTAAGAAGAAATTTCGCAGACAATAGGGATGAACTATCCTTAAATAGGGACCTTAATCATTTGCGACAACATCCAAATGAGAGACCCGAACAGTTTTATGATCGGTGTCTGGAGCTACTTAACTTAACTTGCTCATATATAGACAATCATGAGGAGGTTGAAGCAACTAAATTATGTAAAAGGGAATTATATAAAAAATTAACTTTGCGGTCATTTCTTTCGGGCTTAAAACAACCCTTAGGTAATCACATCAGGAGCATGAGGCCCCCTGATTTAAAAACTGCAATGCAGTATATTACAGAGGAACATAATCTTCAATATTCTATGGATAATAAAAATCCACAATTTAATTTTGGTAGTAATAATAATTATAAGTTACCTAGTAATGGAAATAATCCATTAAATTATAATAATTTTAGAATGAATAATAATTTTTCATATAATCACCAAACAAATCCATTTAATCCCCCAAATAATAATTTTAATAACTTTAATAATTTTAGGCAGTACCCTAATAATAATTTTAATAATTTTAATAAACCACAGTTTCCATCACAACCTATTCACATTAAGCAAAAATTTAATCAAACCCCTCCTAGATATTTTACAAATGCGCAAGTGTTTGGCAAACCACAAAATGTATGGAAACCCCAGCCAAATAAAAATTATTTTCCCCCACCGACGCCTATGAGTGTGTCAACCAGAAATAGTAATAATTTTAGAAATCCTAATAATAATTTTAATAATAATTATAATCAACCTAGTACATCTAGAAATAATTTTAACCACAACTATAATCAGCCTAGTACATCTAGAAATCATTTTTACCCGCAAACCAGTCAAAATTCACGCTATAAAATAGAAGAAGTGTATAATAACGAAACCACTTCCGGACCAAAACCAACTGACACTGATAGAAATTTTCCCCTGAACAATCCAAAAAACAACCCCACGTAGTTGTTAATTTTAATAGTAATACACTTGATAAGGCAGAACTTCCTTTTATAGTTCTCCCTGAAAATAATTTAAAAATTTTAATTGACACAGGTGCAAGTAGTAGTTTTCTTAATCCTAAAATAGTAGAAAAATTATATCCTAATCGTATAAAACATGATCCTTTTGTAATTAATTCAGTATTTCAAAAAGAAACACATAAATATTCTGCTGAAATACCCACTTCAAAATTATTTAATTTACCTGATACAACTAGTTTAAAATTTTATTTGTTTAAATTTCATGACGTTTTTGATGGTCTTATTGGCATCGATAACTTAAAATATTTAGAAGCCTTAGTTGATATAAATAATATGAAGTTGATAACTCCTTATGCGGAAATAAGTTTAGATAATTTTAAAGTTAATAAAGAAGTTAATTTAGTTACTATTGCCCCTCAGTGTGGACAAATTATTCAAGTAAATACAAATATTAATAATGGTGATATAATTATTCCTAACCTTAAGTTACACGGATTTTTAGAAATAAATGATTGTGTTACGAAAGCACATAATGGTAAAGCCTTAGTGACTATTGTTAATAAAAGTGATGATGAAGTTACAATTGACTTTACAAATAATATAATTGCGGAAAAGTTTGAAATAGAAAATCCTAATATTAAGAAAATTAATTTAAATAATATTAAAACTAAAACTAATAGTAGTAACCCCTTAAATTTAAATAAGTTACGTATAGACCATTTAAATATAGAAGAAAAAGATAAGATAATTAAATTATGTACGGAATATTCAGATATATTTTATAACGACCAGACAAAACTGACCTATACTAATAAAATTAAACATAATATACGCACTACCGATGAAATTCCTATTTATTCAAAGTCATATAGATACCCCTTTGTTCATAAGCAAGAGGTTAATAGACAAATAGATAAAATGCTAGAACAACAAATTATCCGTCCTTCACACTCTCCGTGGAGCAGTAACATATGGGTCGTCCCCAAGAAGCTCGACGCATCTGGCAAACAGAAATGGAGAATTGTGGTGGATTATCGCAAATTAAATGAAAAAACCATAAGTAATAAATACCCCCTTCCCAATATAAATGACCTATTAGATAAGTTAGGTAAATGCATGTATTTTACAACTTTAGACTTAGCGAGCGGTTATCACCAAATTGAAATGGATGAGGCCGATATTGAAAAAACTGCTTTTAATACTGAAAATGGGCACTACGAGTTCCTTCGAATGCCATTTGGGCTTAAGAACGCGCCAGCGACATTTCAAAAAACCATGGACTACATATTTAGAAATGTACCAAATTGCGTAGTTTATTTAGATGACATTATTATTTTTAGCACAAGTTTACAGGAACACATTAATAATTTAAATTTAGTTTTTGAAAAGCTCCGAGAAGCTAATTTAAAAGTAGAATTAGATAAGTCTGAATTTTTGAAAAAAGAGGTTTCATATTTAGGTCATATAGTTACCCCTGAAGGTGTTAAACCTAACCCTGACAAAATATACGCTATTAAAAATTACCCCATTCCTAAAACTACCAAACAAATCAAAGGATTTCTTGGTTTGGTAGGTTATTATAGAAAGTTTATCAATAATTTTGCAAATATAACTAAACCTTTAACTAAATGTTTAAAGAAAAATTCAAAAATAATACACGATAACGATTTTATAAGTGCTTTTGAAACTTGTAAAAATATTTTAATGAATGACCCTATCTTACAATACCCTGACTTCTCTAAAACCTTCAATTTAACCACAGACGCCAGCAATATGGCCTTAGGAGCAATCCTTAGTCAAGGACCCATTGGCAAAGATTTACCCATAGCATACGCTTCACGTACACTTAATGAAAGTGAAATAAATTACAGCACAATAGAAAAAGAATTATTAGCAATCGTTTGGGCAACGAAATACTTTAGGCCTTATATTTATGGCCAGCGCTTTAATATTATTATTACAGATCACAGACCCCTTACTTGGATTTTTTCAATTAAGGACCCCTCTTCAAAATTACTTAGATGGAAATTAAAATTAGAAGAATACGATTATAATATAATATATAAAAAAGGTACTTTAAACTCAAATGTAGACTCCTTATCTCGTGTACAGATTAATACAAAAGAAACTCGTGCATCAAGCATTTATGAATACATTAAGCAATTTAATGACGAACTTGAATTTGAGAATCAGCAAAATTCCGAACAAACAGACGACAATTATTCCACACGCGCTCAACTTGGCAGTGAACTTAATAAAGATGACGAATCAAATATAGAATTACCCTGCACTTCAAAAGACTTAGAAAAGTTAGATAAAATAATTGAAATGATAAATAATGAAAATAAAGAACCCCTTACTCAAAATGTTGAACCCCTAAACGGAAATGAATCCCTTAATGAAAATGAAACTATTAATGAAAATGAACCCCTTAATGAAAATGAACCCCTTAATTTAAGTGAACACGATAACTCAGAAAATAATGATAATATTGAAAATAATGACCCTAATGCTACTATTCATTCAAATAGTGACCAAAATCTTATTGTAGAAGTTCCTATTGTAGAAACCCCTGTAAATTATGGTAAAAATCAATTAATAATTGATTCAGTTTTACACAGTCCTGCAAATCCCAAAGCAACTATAGTTCATGAAAATAAACAGAGATTTTATGTCCAATTTTCCAAAAATAACTTTGAAAAAGATATAGTTAAATTCATAAAAACCTTTATTGTTCCCAATGTACAATATAATTTGTACTTTGAGAAAATTTTAAATGGCCTTCTTTAAAATTTAAAAAATGTAGGTACAAATTAATTGACATTGAAGATAAAGATGACATTAAAGAAGTAATTAAAAAATATCACGAATCGAAAACTAATCATCGCGGTATAGAAGAAACCCACGAACGTATTAAAAAATTATATTATTGGCCAGATTTAAAAAAATCAGTAAATAGTTACATAAACGAATGTGAAATTTGTCAACAAAGTAAATATGAAAGAAACCCTATAAAAATGAAAATGAATATTACCCCTACTCCTATTAGACCCTTTGAAATAATACACATAGACGTTTTTACTTTAGAAGGAAATAAATTTTTGACTATTATAGATACTTTTTCAAAATACGCACAAGCATATCATATTAATTCTACGGCAGCTACAGATATAGCTGACAAACTTATTATTTTCTTTTCACACCACGGTGTCCCAAAACAAATTACTATGGACAGCGGTACAGAATTTAAAAATTTTGTATTAATGGAATTATTAAAACTACATAAGTTAGATATCCATTTTTGTTCCCCTTATCACCCTCAATCGAATTTCCCTGTAGAAAGACTTCACTCGACATTGACAGAACATATAAGAATTTTAAATACTAAAGGATTCCTTAAAACCCCTATTAAAATGAAGTTACCTTACGCTATTTTAGCTTATAATCATTCAATACATTCTGCAACAAAGTTAAAACCTATTGATATAATAAACGGACATATAGAAGCTGAAAACCCTTTTGATTTAAATATTGAAAATATTTTACTTAATGACTATGTTAATGACCACAAACAAAAAATGAAAATTTTATATTCAAAAATAAATGAAAAACTAATAGCGGACAAAGAAAAAATAATTGAACGTATAAATGATAATCGTGATCCCCCTGAGTTATTTGAACCTAATCAAACAACTTTTGTTAAAAAACATATCAGACAAAAAACGGCAAATAAATTTCAAAAATCCACAAAAATTGAAAAAAGCGACGATAAATTTAAGAAAGTAGTAACTGAAAATCAAGAAAATGTACATATGGATAATTTAAAAAGACCCCTTAAAAACCCTTATAAATTTAAAAATATAGTTATAGAAAACCCTGTATATATAATAAAAAATGATTTATTTAAGTGTGGCAGTGACATATCACTGGTTCATTGTGTATCTCGCGATTTGCATATGTCAGCAGGCATTGCACTAGAGTTCAAAAATCGTTTCAATAATGTAGATGAATTAAAAGCGCAAAATAAGCAGGTAGGCGAAGTAGCTTATCTTAGACTAGAACAAAGATACATTTATTATTTAATTACAAAGAAAAATTATTATGATAAACCTGATTATAAAGACGTTAAAACTGCTTTACAAAACTTAAAACTAATTTGCTTAGAAAATAATACTAAAACAATAGCTATGCCAAAAATAGGCTGTGGACTAGACCATCTAGACTGGAAGACTATTTTAGGTTATATTAAAGAAATATTTACTAACTCCGGAATTATTGTATATATTTTTATTCCCAAAACTCTAGACAGACCTAACGACTAAACTTTTTATTTTATTTCAGATTACCCCTCGTATTGGGATATCAGTCGGAAATACAAGTTAAAAATTTAGAAGACAATCCAGGAATTATACCCCTAAAATTAGGAAATGCGAAAATACAGGAATATTATCATACATTTATACATTTTTATGACTTAAATCCTATAATTAAGGAAGTAGATAAACTTCAGATTCAAAGTAGAAATTTTATTAAATTAATTAACCATAAAAATTATTTAACAGAAACTTCAAATTATGTACAAATACTAGATTTAACTAAAGAAAAAGTAGAAACAAAATTAAAAGAAATTATTCCAAATTCTCAAAATACTCGTATTAAAAGAGGCTTAATAAATGGAATTGGTTCTATTTTTAAAGCAATTACAGGAAATTTAGATGCAAGTGACGGAGAACGTTATGAAAAATTAATTAAGCAAATACAATTTAATCAAGGTAAATTAACAGAAAATATTATAAACCAAAATTCAATTTCATTTGATATTATAAATAAATTCAATAAAACTATTAAACAGGTTACTTATAATGAAAAATTATTACAAAAGAAAATTGAAGAAATTTCCCGACTTTCTGAACAAACTTTAGAACGTCAAAATTTAGTTTTTGTAAATGACATTTTGAATCAGTTAATTAATATGTATGAGATTATAAACTCTATTTTACAAGATATTGAAAATTCAATTTCTTTCGCAAAATTAAATATTTTGCACCCCAGTATAATAAAAAGTTTAGATTTTTATAAAGAGTTGCTTAAATTAAAAAATATAACTATTGCGGAACAATTACCCTTAGAAATAACTTTTAATAATATTTTATCTTTTGAAAAACTAGTCAAAATTGAATCTTATATTTTAAATAATAAGATCACTTATTTATTGAAATTACCCATAATGTATCCCCAAACTTTTGATTATTACCACTTATACCCTATTCCTTCTTATCAAAATGAGAAATTCAAAACGATCCTGCCACAGGATAAATTCTTATTAAAAAATGAAATATATTATACTTTCCAAGGAAAAATTTGTCAGAAAATTAAGTCACAAAGCTACATTTGTGAAAATTTGGAATTCTACGAATCCAAAGGTCTTGATCTTTGTGAAATACAACTTTTGGAACTACGAAAACCCGAAAATTGTAACCAAATTAATGTTAAAGTCACAAAGTCCATATTTAAGCAGCTAGAAGACTCCAAAAATTGGATTGGTATCTTTCCAATAAAACAAAAAGTCATTTTGAAATGTAAAAATCAAGAAGAAATTTTGAATATAATTGGAACTTATTTATTCGAAATACCAATAAATTGTCGAATAATAAGTAATAAGTTCAATATTACCAATGAAAAACAAGTCATAATGGACTCTACTCCAATTATTTTCCCAAATTTGGAAAATAACCTCACCCTCAACACAGAAGATAAGATTTTTGAAAATGTTCAACTAAAGGTCACAAAAATTGAAGATCTACAAGAAATTGGAAGAAAAATTTTTGAAAATAAGCCTAATGTAAATTTAAATTTTGAAAATAAAATGCACAAAACCTCTACTGTTTTATTATATATTTTAATTGTAATTTTTATTTTATTTTATTTATTCAATAAACTTAAACTTAAAGATATTTTATCAAACTGTAAAAATAATACTAACTCACAAAAAGGAACTGAAAATAAAGTTTCAGAAAACATTATTTTACCTAATATTCAACTTCCTTAGAAAAGTAAGTTGAATCTTTTGTAGGGAGGAATTATATCCCCAAACTACCCTTAAGTTGCATAGTTGCATTTTTATTTAAACAATAGAGTTATTATTATTTAATTGTTATAAATACAAGTGATATCTATTTTTCACACACTTCTATTTTCGCTACTACTTTGTTATTATTCGTAATTATTTGCTACAAAGTTCTTTTAGTGTAGTTTTTGTAACTTTAGTTAATAAATAAACTTTTTAAAAACATCATCTGCCCTTTTGACAACTTAATTCATGCATTTTCTGTAATAAACTTTGAAAAAACTGACAATTAATTGTCAAATTAATCTAACCTATTTCTTAAAATCTTACTTAAACTATAAAATAATTAGCAAAATTGACATTTTAGCATATTTAAATCTTGCGTTTTTTGTGGGTTCCACTGTACTACCCATGATACCCAATATAACCACGACCATTTACACGCCTACTTTGTTAATATCCAAAATAAGACCCAAGGGGGTTACGGCTCTTTAAAATTGTGATAAAAATAAGGTTTTTAATTAATAACTCTGGTACCCTTAAAGCTAGAGCGACGAGCTTTTGCATGTATACTAGTATTAATAAGGGCAATAAGTTTATGTTAATTTATTTTTTTAATTTATCCAGAGGCGTGCCCAGACGGACAAAATATATGAGGCTTAAAACATTTTTGCCCCAAACTTTTATATGTATATATTTTTTGGATTTTCGATAAAAAATATAGATTCCTTAAGTAAAAATACATAAAAAATGTCATATAGTGTAACACTGTACGAGCAACCGTTTTCAAAAATAAAATGCAATTAAGAGGAAGTTACATTTTGTGCCACCAAAAACGTTACTTTTTAAAAGGCTATTACTCCTTTAATATTAAATTTAGGTGTTTTGGTGTATAATACTTTTTTGCTTAGTTTTAAATGAAGAATCGCCCTGTAGCATTAAAATTTTATTGATGCTCTTATTTCTTTCCCATTCAATATGTCATCTTAGGGCTCATTTCCGGACCACCCTTTATATAAACTTTTTTTCATATTTTTGGATGTAGAATCACCTCTTAAATTTTGAAATGGCAGTTACTGATACCCTGTATGCTTCGATGTGGAAAATATTTTATTGGAAAATTCGGAAAATTGTGTATCGTGTGTATTTCAGTATCGAGTAGTAATTAGTTCAGTACGAAGCGCGTACATCGATATTGTCAATCAATATCGCCGCCGGCCATTGCTGTTTCGGTTACTCGCTATGCAACAAAGGTTATACACGGTGTATTTGAAATAGCATAGGAAATTTTAACAGATGATTCTACATCATAAAATATGACAAAAAGTTCCTATAAACATATGTCTAAAAATGCGTCATAAGGGAGCTACGCCCCTTTGAAAGTGGCTAAAAAAATCGGTTTTTATTTAATAACTCAGGAACCCTTTGAGATATATCAACGAGGTTTTGCACGTCAACTAACCCTACCCAGGCCCGTTTTTGTGTGCTATTTTCATGTACTTATTTCAACCAGGGGTGTGCGAAAAGAGGGGGGCTTATCAGTTTTTTGTCCCAAACTTTTTTCTGTATAACATTTTTGCAATTTTATTTTTGAAATATGATTCCTCAGGTCAAAATACATAAAAAAGGTACTCTTGTTGTAATACTGTAGGATTAACCGTTTTCGAGAAAAATTCATTTGAAGGTGAAATTTCACGGTTCGAGGACGAAAAATTAAATACTAAAATGTTGAAAACCAATATTTTAATGATGCAGGGCGAATGTACATTAAAAACTAAGAAAAAAACCTCATATACAGATACTTCCAAAAATCAATCCTAATGGAGCTATGGTCTCCTAAATATGCCTCATTTTAAAAGCGTTTTTTCGACCTACATGTATGGAAACTTTTTTCTTAGTTTTTGATGTAGAATAAAATTGCATCATTAAAATTTTGGTTTTGGACATTTTAGTATTTAATTTTTCGTCCTCGAACCGTGAAATTTCACCTTCAAATGATTTTTTTCTCGAAAACGGTTAATCCTACAGTATTACAACAAGAGTGCCTTTTTTATGTATTTTGACCTGAGGAATCATGTTTCAAAAATAAAATTGCAAAAAAGTTACACAGAAAAAAGTTTGGGACAAAAAACTGATAAGGCCCCCCCGTTTCGCACACCCCTGGTTTAAATAAGTACGTAAAAATTACATACAAAGATGGGCCTTATTAGGATTAATTCACGTGCAAAACCTCGTTAATATATCTCAAAGGGTTCCTGAGTTATTAAATAAAAACCGATTTTTTTAGCCAATTTCAAAGGGGCGTAGCTCCCTTATGACGCATTTTTAGACATATGTTTATAGGAACTTTTTGTCATATTTTATCATGTAGAATCACCTGTTAAAATTTCCGATGCTATTTCAAATACACCCTGTAGATACCATCTATGATATACAGTTCCACTTCAACACAACATTTTCGCGTTACTGAATATAGAGACAGGGCCTATCCATCACCACTTCTGAGCTCAGACATCACAAGAACATCTAACATCAAGGTAAGTCTAATCTCTATGTTTCACGCATTTTCTTATCTCAAATTGTCGTTTTGAGACCTCAGGGTCAAACATATGTTTAATGAAACGCCTATCGTTTTTCGTTGGCCAAGATTTCTCGAAAGCCAATTTACCGATCAATCTGAAATTTTTAGGTGTTGTTCCTAATTACAATAGCTGGGGTTGCTAATTACGAAAATGAAATACATTTTTATCCAAGAATTTTTTTCTAGGACGTTTTTTGGTGATTTTGGAAAATTCATATTGGAAAAAAAAAACAAACAATTTTTGAACAATTTTATGATGCAAAACCTTAAATGATACTTTTAAACTAAGTTTAATTGATATAAATAAAAAATTACAAAAAAAAAACTGAAAAAAACTAAAAAAAACTAATTCAAAAGTTGAGAGGGGTGTGACTTTTGGACCGCATTTTATATTCTCCAGGAAAGTGTAGAGCTAAATTTGAAATCTTTTCCTTTTAAAAGAGATAGAGGAAAGGAAGCAAATATGGGCTACCCATTTTATTTTTTCTTGTAAAAAAATAAAAGTTTAGTTCCAATACCAAACGTACCCAACGATAGCTATATTAATTAGTCACAACCTGTTATAAATTCATATTGATTAAAACAAATAATAAATTCATTATTTCGTAAATAGTGAGGAGGTGCACTTTTGTGTCGATTTGAAATTGGCCCTAAATATGGGCTGCCCCCAAAATTGTGTAATAAATATTAGATTTGAAGTGGCAATCAATCTTATTGGTCGCAATAAGTTAAAAGTATAAAAGTTATATCTAAAATGAAATAAAAAATCAAATAACTCCTAATATAGAACGTGGTATATTAAACATTTTTAAAGCTTTGAAGGTACCCATCTCGTACTGCCTCATCGCTATTATAGCGCGTTCCATATCGCCCTCGTTCCATTTTCTTCTATTCTTGGCTGTTGCTGATCTTTTCTTGGCCTCCTAGAAAAATTCTAGGCTTAAATACATAGTTCTATATAGCCCATAATAGAAACACAGGGATGGCCCATATTGCAAAAATACTCGGTGTATACAACAAAAGAGGTTATGTCGAAAACTCAGTAATTAGAAGAAAACTAATAAGCACACATCAAAGCCCGATTATGTGGCTTTAATTTGTTGCAGAAATGGTTTTGAAAACGTTGTTATCTATCAGGTAACGGAATTTATAAACTTACCTAAAAAAGTTCTGTGGCTTGCTGAAAAGGACGGAAAATAAAAATAAATTCTCAAACGTCAACGAATTTACTGTGGAAGTTTGCGATAGTCGGATGCAGAGAACTGCATCGGATAGCTGAGAAACCCACCTAGCCCATATTACAAGACCTAGCCCACATTTGCTACCCTTCCTCTAATTATACGATTTTGAATAATCCTAAAATAATTTTTGTAATGAAAATAAATAAGTTCCATACAAAACGCCAGAAACGACAAAGTCCAACCCCCTAACAATAATTTTAGTACCGTTTCCAAATGAAGAATGGTAATTACTTGATGCTGTAGTTTTTTGTGTTTCGGTGCTACACTTTTAGGCAAGTGGCGAGTCGAGTCGATTAACCATTTTTTATTAAAACCTTTTTCGTGAAACTCCCGGATCCAAAAATTAAATTTTTCAAACAAAGGAAATCCTTTTCGTAAACCCAAAGAATGTATTGAGCGGCAAAACTGAAACAAATAAAAAAACAGTAATTACATTACATGTTTGTTTAACCTCGTACTATTCTACTTAATTAAGCATCCCCTAAGTCCAGGACTTGTGTGGGCTAGTAGTAGAGGGAACCACCGGCTTTAATTGACTTTCGAACCAATTTATAGAGAGTGTCCGCTTCACTTACTAGAGGAAAGTCGCCTAATTTCGGATAGCATTTACAATTTATTCAATATTTACCCTGGTAGAAAAGTACATAAATCTAACTTAACATAACATTAGATTAGTGACATTTTTATATTTAGTCTCAAAAGTTATACAAAAACGTTATAAAATATATAAATCTAACCTTAAAAACTAACGTTTGACAGAAACGTTATAAGATATATAAATCTAACCTTAAAAACTAACGTTTGACAAAAACGTTATTAAATACATAAATCTAACGTTAGTTTCCCAACTAAATTCTGACCTTTTTCTAACCTTATTCTAACTTGAAATATTTTTTAAATTTCCATTATTAATACGTAAGCTATAGTAGAAAATACTCATTTTAGACAGCTATGTGCCTAGGTTTCATAATTATTTATTATTTATATAATAATTTAAAAAACATTTTAAGATTCTGAATGTATAAATATTAACTAATTAAATATAAAGTTTTTCTGAGAGGTAAACGTATTTATCGAAGTATAACAGGATATTAAACGAAAAATATTTAGGGCCACCTAAAAAGATTATGATTCTTAAAATATATTAAGATTTATTTATATCAATTTTTCTCCAGCTGCCATTTTATGACGCAGGTAGAAATTTCCTTGTTGACCACGCCCCCTTAGAAAGTTAGAAATTAAACGTATTTCTAACTTAAAAATCTAACGTTAGATTAACGTTTGTAACTAAAGTTTGATTCTAACGTTAAAAAGGGACATTTGCACATATTTTATAACGTACTTTTATACAGCTTTCTAACATTAGAAAAACGTTATTCTAATGTTAAATTTCTACTAGGGTAAGGCAAACCTTCATACGTGAAATTAGGCAAACCTACATACATAAATATCAAACTAGGGTGATATAAAAATATCAAACTAGTGTGATATAAGGCTTTTTATGAAGAACAAAAGAATGTGCTAAATGTAATTTTCATAAGGGATCGTAGGAAAACTATAAAATTACCTTTTCAATTTTCATAACATACAAGTCCTCAGGATTGTAAAAATAAGAAAATATTATCTCTGATGAGACGAAGGCAAATGAAGGATCTTTTACAAAATTCAGCAACAAATTATACCCAGGAAGCAGTTTTTTATAAAGTTTATTGAGGTAAACTTGTCCTTTTGGTTTCACAATTAGACCTATAAGTCCGCTGTCATTTCTTATTTTTATGTTGGATTCCAACAAGTCCTCTATTGTGTGTATTTCTTTTTCAAAATTTGGTTTGGTTAAATTTGCTGCCAAGTTCGAACTAAATATGTACGATATATGCATTAAATAAACCATTAAAAAAGGAAATAAAAGTCTAGCTTTCTTATTGTTCTTAAAAACACTTACTGTCAGTTGCAGAGATAATTGCAGAATGTCGAAGATAGAATTATACGTGCTTATCTTGAGAAATACCCTCCAGAAAAGTGTACTGAATAAAAAAATAGTTGCAATTAAATATCTATAAGAAGAACTTAAAATATAACAGTCGATATCTGTAAGAATAAAGTTTCTTGGTGGTAAAAGTATAAGAATATCAGAGTACATGCACAAAAGACTTGTATCTACATTGGGAATGGAATAAGGGTCTGTACCGGCTATTTTTCGAGAACAAGTGTATAATACAGCTATATCGATGTTTTTAGAATTAAATTCTTGCAACAACGTTTTAAACTTGTCCCCTTTCAGTTGCCTTTCGTAGTAATTCGATGCGTTGCTAACATAGTTAATATTAATTTTTAATTTTTCGGCTATCATATCAATATATTTGAACATAAGGCCTCGGTTAGTTTTTGAATGAGGATTTATCGAGGTGATCGGGTTTCGAAACCAAAGCACATTTCTAGGACAACTCAAATCAACTTCGTTGGTTTTAAATTTAAACGTTTTATTTATTTTTCTTAGTGTAACATTTTTTCCGCAGTTGGTACTTCTTTCGTAAGGATTCCATGTGTAAAAGGTTGATTCATTACAGTACACCGCAATGTTACTTATGAAATTTTCAAAAAATAATTTAAATGTGTTTTTGATGTCGGTTTCGGTAACATTTTTTTGAAAAATTATTAAATGTTTGTTTCTGTTGTTCCAAACTTGTATATTTTTAATTTTTGAATGTATTGTTTCTACCTCTTTGTAATTTCTCTCTATTATTACGTAGTTATAATTATTGTGGATTAAATTGATTTTATTTATCATATTTTTATCTAAAATCATTTTAGAATTATTTTCTACATTATTAAATTTTTCTAGTGTATTTTTGTGTGTTACAACTAACATTGGTTTATTTTTCTCAAAGTTATTTTCAATAAATTGTATTAATTTTGTATCAAATATTGGTTTTTGCATTGTTAAATTAGTATTTTTGTAGTCTCTGGCAGAAATCGCATTTTTATAGCACTGGATGCTATAAAATATTTCAAATAGACATAATGTTTTCAGCAGCATGTTATTTAACGTAATGGTAAACTTATTCATACTTTATTTTTCATGTAAATTGTAATACTCTTCACTTTTATTGAGAAGAGGTTTTACATCGGCACTTAGTGCTACTCAGAGTGCCGACCCTGGTAGAAAAGTACATAAATCTAACTTAACATAACATTAGATTAATGACATTTTTATGTTTAGTCTCAAACGTTATACAAAAACGTTATAAAATATATAAATCTAACCTTAAAAACTAACGTTTGACAGAAACGTTATAAGATATATAAATCTAACCTTAAAAACTAACGTTTGACAAAAACGGTATAAAATACATAAATCTAACGTTAGTTTCCCAACTAAATTCTAACCTTTTTCTAACCTTATTCTAACTTTAAATATTTTTTAAATTTCCATTATTAATACTTAAGCTATAGTAGAAAATACTCATTTCAAACAGCTATGTGTAATTATTTATTATTTCCATAATAAGTTTAAAAAAATATCCCCCAAAAGTCAAAATTATAGTAAGTCTGGCAACGCTGTACTATAATTGAAAAAATATTTTAGGATTCTGATTGTATAAATAAATATTAACTAACTAAATATAAAGTTTTTCTGTGAGGTAAACGTATTTATCGAAGTATAACAGCATATTACACGAAATGTAGTTAGGGCCACCTAAAAAGATGGCTATTTTATAAATAAATGAAATTATGTTTAAAAATTTTATGATTGCTAAAATACATTAAGATTTATTTATATGAATAAATTTGTCTCCAGCTGCCATTTTATGATGCAGGTAGAAATTTCCTAGTTGGCCACGCCTCCTCCGAAAGTTAGAAATTAAACGTATTTCTAACTTAAAAATCTAACGTTAGATTAACGTTTGTAACTAACGTTTGATTCTAACGTTAAAAAGCGGGGCATTTGCACATATTTTATAACGTATTTTTACACAGTTTTCTAACGTTAGAAAAACGTATATTCTAAAGTTAAATTTCTATTTCGCCGAAAAGTCAAAATCTTTGACCATGTTTTTTTCACATTTCTCGACGTTTAGACCTTACTGAGTCGAAATCAGTAAAAAAAAAATTCGTCCGTCTGTCTGTCTGTAAACTCGATAACTCAATTTCTAACTAAGATATCCACGGGCGGTTTTTTGAATATTAACAATTGTTTCTTATCGTATTTCGAAGAGCTGATTAAATTTTGGGGGTAAACGATTGGGGGTAAGGGGGTAAAAATAGGGTAAAACTCTTATTTTTAGCGTTGTTTGGTTATAATTAAGGCAATTATTGTTGTATTTTAAGCACTTATATGAAAGATAATTTTAAATTGGTCAAAAAAAGTTACAAACTATTTTTTCCTAAAATGCACTGTTTTAACGTTATAAGCAAGCATCCAGTGCTCGCATAGGCGCCGCGTCGATTCTAGCGTTGACGCGAGGTTTTAAATATTTACATTTTTATTTTCTTCGAAAAACACCGATATATTTACATATTTATAGTTAATATGTATATTCAATATTGTTGTGTGTAACAAATTAGTCGTCAAATGTTTCGATTTAGTGACCTTTATAAAAATTTCCCTCATAATTCGGCAAAATTATTCCGTAAGCCTATGTTTCTGTGTTTATTTTCAACGTTGATGAGTCCTAACTGAGTTTACGCCGATTACTGATAATAAAGAGATGAATAAACAAGCCGTGAAGATATGCTTTGCATTTTATAGTATACTCCTCGTAGTTACAAGTATTTTTTTCGTACCTAATTTAGGTCTGTTTAATACATAAATACAACGTTTATTTTTTAGTTAACTATAGTAATTATTAAATTCGTAATTACCAAAATAAAACATGTATAAAAAATGTAAACAAATCATTAACAAGTAACTTGTTTTTTATAATTATATGGTACAAGTACCTATTTTTGTAGAACACTATCTCGGATAAGGGAGAAGACTTTTTCCTAAAAATATTAGAAAAAAAATAAAATATATAATATACAGAGTGTATCCGAACTCACGTTAAAAAAATTTACATATGCATTTACACAGCAATAAAAAAAATTGACAAAATTTGGGTGGTGGGTGTATACATATATGTATAAAATATTGAGATTAGAACGTTTTGTTTTGAACAATTCCAGAAGCTGTTACGATTACTTAAAAAAGTGAATAAATGGCCCAGTTGGTTTCTATGAAAACGTACCAGTAGCTAAAGGTATGCATTTTAAAAGTTTGATGACAATGTCAAATTGATATTTTTCATAATATGGCGTATCCCAGAAATTTTCAATAACGGGAATCATAAACTAACTGCGCATGATGTGGAAAAATGTGTTAAGCCTCAAGGCCTAGCCAGAGGCTCGCAAAACAAGCATGCCGTGATTGGCTTGATGTGCCGTCATGCCCATTAATCGGAATAAATTCAGTTATGACTCATCAACGTTGAAAATAAACACAGAAACATAGGCTTACGGAATAATTTTGCCGAATTATGAGGGAAATTTTTATAAGGGTTACTAAATCGAAACATTTGACAATTAATTTGTTACACACAACAATATTGACTATACATATTAACTATACATATGTATATACAGAGCGGTCCAAAAGTAACCCCCCCCTCTTAACTTTTGAACGAGTTTAGATATCGACTTCAAATTTAAAACTCTTAAATACGACAACTTAAACTATCTTTAAGCATATATTTGATACTTTTAGCTCTTAAAATGTGGGCAGGGGGGCCTGGGGCGACATTTTTTTAAATGGAAAGTTGGGTCGTGTGATACATCATTTTAAAGCTTATAAAATTCTCCATTTAACTGTTTATTTTTTATTTTTTTTAAACATTTTTTTTTGGGTTTCAAATAGGGTTGAAAATGGGTGTTTTTGTCAAAATTTCTCTAAAAAATCCAAAAAAAATTTTAAAAATGCCTAATTTCATAATGAAAAAAAGTAAATTATACTTTTCAACTAATTTTAGTTGACATAAATAAAAATTAACAAAAAAAAACTTAAAAATTTATTTTTTTAGCACAAAAAACTGAAAAATCAAAACCTTAAAAAACATGTTTTAAAAAAATTAAAAATGTATGGTTATATAGAGAATTTTAAAGGCTTTAAAATGATGTATCACACGACAGCCTTTTTCATTTAAAAAATTTTTCTCCCATGCCCCCCTGCCCACATTTTAAAAGATAAAAGTATCAAATATATGCTTAAAGATAGTTTAAGTTTTCTTATTTAAGAGTTCTAAATTTGAAATCGATATCTCAACTCTTTCAAAAGTTAAGAGGGGGGGGGGGGGTGACTTTTGGACCGCACTGTATATATTTTACAACTTGGAAGTCACGAAACGCTTTTTTAAAAAGAATTATATTAAATAAACAAAGTTACATGGACTATAGCTAAAGAATTAATAAATACAGTTAACTAAAGCTTAAATACTAAATGTAAATGCTGACAGGGCAGTTCCCATGGTTCGAAGGCTAGACGGCCGGCTATCGGCAGTCTGGGTTCCATTCAGCAGCTTTAGGCACGTGCAAGGTATCAGGTTACGTCTGTGGGTGTTGATAAGCATGATGCAATATTGTGCAATCGGGAGTGCCAGCATATAACAGCTCCCTCCATAAAGAAAGTTGCTGGTCTAACGAAGAACAGCAACTTCAGTGAAGCTAGTTGGATGTTTGGGAGTTGATTTGTACTAATTCAGCTTCTTTTACGGTGGCATCAGTAATTCTAATACTTGGGCGTTTGCGGGTGATTCTTGTTATAATGGGAAGTCTGTTGTTGTTAGAGGGTCCTGGGGGTGGTTGGTCATCGTTGTTTGAAGGGTTAAAGATGATTGCCTGTCTTCCTCTTTTTCTTTTAAAAAGTTGATATTTGAGTAATTTGAAGTTCTTTCAAATGTAGATAAGATTCTTGTAGATCCAACATATCCGGAACAGGATGGCGTGAGTTTTAAAATTGAGTTATGTGTAGCAAATGAAGTTTGAGTACCAGTATTTGTACAGGTTATGGTGATCGGGATCCGGTTAAATACAACAAGGAGCCAAGTGTTTGCTCCCAAGGGTTGTACATGGTAATCCTCGATGTTGAAAGTGCTAACCTGGCAATTTTGTGGAAGTGCCAGAGGGTGGTTTAGTATTTGTGCTTCATAGGGTGCTGTCGAATCGATTGGGTATGTTACCAGGTCGTAACATATTTTGAATTTATTTCCAGTGGCTGAGAGTGATTTGCATTTGTCTATATTTGCAACTTGCGTATAAAACCTATTATCATCGGACACTGCTAAGTATTTTGAAGAAGTAAGGACTGTATGAAAAAGGAGTGTTCTAGGATCAGGAGTAGGTAAAGAGTAGAGGTGTAATAAATTGTATAAGTCATTTTTAACCAAAGGGATAGATAAAATAAAGATTATTCTATTATTGGTTTGATAAGCTTCTAGTTCAATAATATCAAGAAAATTAGCGATATTTTGAAACCTGGGTTGCAAGGGTAGTTTTCCTTTTTCGGTAGTTTGTGAAATTTTTGACAATTGATCTAATAAATCTAAGGGTTGGATTATAGAGGGGTGGAGAACTTTTAATCTGCAAAAGTTATACTATTTAGTATATTATCTAACTCTCCATCAATTTGTATGAAAGATTCTATTAACTGTTCACAAATAGTAAATATTTTTAACTTGGCAGCAAGGTAATTTTGGTTATCGGTTATATTATAAAGATCAGCTTCAATAATTTTTAAATCGTTATTAAACGTTTCCTCATCGATCTGCAACCTTTGTATAGTCTGATTACAGTTTTTTATTGTTTGAGTAGTTACGAGAATTTGGTTTTTTATAAGATTTTGAATTTCATGATCGTCTTTTTCTAATTTGTTTATACATTTTTCGTAATATTCACCATCACTGGCATCTAAATTGCCGGTAATAGTTTTCCAGATAGTGCCTATTCCGTTTGAAATGCCTCTTTTATTTCGGTTAAGGTTAGGATTTTGAAAGTTTACGTCACCTTTGATTTCTAAAAATTTATTTGTAATAGTTTCTGAAATTTTATCTAAAATATGAGTATGGGATCTAACGTCCGTAGAAAGGTACATTAGTCGGGGGTTCGAGTCTTTAGTTAGTAGGTTATCAATGTTTTTCAGTATTATCTGATTACGCTCAAAGGATACTTGCAAAAGAGAAATGTCTTTATAGACCAGGAGTTTCCATTTATCATTAGACATTTTGATAGTGCCTTCATGATGCCGCACGTTCTCAGGAAGATGGCTAGGATTGCCTAGGCTGATCTGCAACAATAGATTTATTATCGGACTCCGTTTCTCGTGGGGTATATACTTTTAGTCTGTCAAAGTTGACTTTAGTTCGATTATTATTGTTACTTATTATTGCTGAGTTCCGGTGGATTTCATCGATAACATAAGGGCCAAGATATTTTGGTTTTAGCTTATGACCGATTTGGGATTCCCTTAGCCAGACCTTTTGGCCAACGGAATATTCAGGGGGATTTGGATTCACGTGTTGATCAAAACGTTCTTTTGCTTTGGTTTTTATTGCTTCCATTTTTCCGCGAGCAAGTTTATAATTGTAAGAAATTTTGTTATTTAAGTCTCTAATGTATTTACTTATTAGTTCTTGTTAATTATAAAGTTTTTCCGCTGGTCGGGGGGCTGTATGGCCGAATAAAAGCTCGTGTGGCGTAAAACCCGTAGTTGTGCATACACTATTATTATGGGCAATAACCGCGTAAGGTAAGATTTCGAGAGGGTCTTCGTTGGGAAATTCTATCGTTTGTACTCTTAATATTTCAGCTAGGGTAGCATGAAAACGCTCAATAGAGCCATTGGAGTGTGGATGAGCCACAGAACTGAAGGTTAATTTAAAGTCATATAATTTCGCTAAGTCAAACATCAGCTGGTTGTCAAATTCATTACCGTTGTCGGTATGAATTCGGAGGGGAGTTCCATAATGTTGGAAGAAACGCATAAGGACACGAATAACTTCTTTAGCTGTTTTATCTTTTACTGGATATGCTTGAACAAATTTTGTAAGTTCGTCTCGAATAGTTATAAGGTACTTTTTATTTGGAAGTGTAAAAAGATCAATATTAATTCTCTCGAATGGTGTATTAGGAGTTTCTGTAATTACTAAAGGTCTTTCGGTATTTTGACGATTAATTTTTGAGCGTGCGCATTTTTCGCAAGTTTTGATGTATTTTTCTACGTCTTTTTGTAGATTAGGCCAATTGTATTTTTCACGAATTTTCCTAAAGGTTTCATTAATACCACGATGAAGATTGTTTTTTCCATCGTGACATATAATTAAAAGTCCGAAAATATGAAACTAAGTATTTCGGGTATTTTAAGGTCACTAGCGTCTTCAATATAATAACTTTGGTTTTCTTCAAATTTTATTTTATCGGTATAAAATAGTTTAAACAAATGTTCAGTGGCCTGTTCTAAGTTCTTGGGAATAGGTACGATAAAGTATTTCCTATTCGCTACCGAACCACTATTAGCGATATTTATTGTATTTGTTTCAAATGATTGGTCCTGATATAATATTTTTGTGCTTTTTATCTAGTAATTGTTCATTGCTGAAAGTTAATTTGGAATGGTCTATAAGGGATTTTTCTGTATATGATTTTGAAAATATACGATACTCTTCCCTTATAGCATCAGGGTCTGGTCAAGTATCGGAGGGTTCATTGTCAGTCGTTTCGTTTGTGTGAAATATTTTAAAGCTATTTATAGGGGAGGTTTCTGGTTGAATGTAAATATAAACGGTAAAACGCGCGTCTTGAAAGATAATTTTAATCAAATTATAGACAATACGCCAATTTAGGCGGTCTAAGCCACACCCAAGTTTGGGTATAGCAAGATTGAAGTCATTATTTTGTTCGCAAATAAACTTTTTAAGAGATTGTATTAGCGATTTATAAGTTGGTTTCTGGAAGTATTCTTCTTTAGTAACTCAGTAATATATACTTCTGTCGTCGACCCTTTGGTGGGCCACTTCGTCTACAGCTTTATTTTGAGCTTGGAGCAACTCTATTCCTTTAAACCTATTTTTAAATTCTAGTGCTATGCCTTTGTTCATAGCCATGTCTCTAGAAATACAGTGTGCGAGAGCAAAATGGAAAGGAGCATTAAACAAATCGTCAAAAATAATCTTTGTATTGTCACTTTCCCTTTCAGGGGAAAACATTACGTCAAAAATATCTATTATAGAGTCTAAATTTTGAATGTGATTGACAGAACGGATACTACTAAGGCATCCGCGTTTTGATTGGTTTTACCAGGTTTGTAGACTATTTCGTAATTGTATTCTTCTAATTTGAGTCGCCAGCGCGCTAGGCGGCTACCAGGGTCATTAATAGAGAACAACCACGTTAATGGTTTGTGGTCTGTTACCAATTTAAATTTTGTACCATAAAGATAGGGACGGAAGTATTTTACCGCCCATACTATGGCTAAAAGTTCCCGTTCTATCACTGAGTAATTTGATTCCGCGGTATTTAGAGTTCGAGATGCATAGGCTATGGGAAGGTCCTTCCCGATAGCTCCTTGAGAAAGGATTGCACAATGGCGTACGCACTGGCGTCCGTAGTTACGACAAATTCTTCTGTAAAATCAGGATATCTAAGAATAGGGGTGAAAGTGAGAAGTTCTTTACATCGTTCGAACGCTTCAGTACATTCGTTAGTAAATTTAAAAGGACAATCTTTTTTTAATAACAATGTTTAATTATTTTAGCAAAATTGGGGATAAATCGGCGATAGTATCCCGCAAGACCTAGGAAACTTTTTATTTCTGTTTGATTTTTTGGAGCTGGAAATTTTACGATACATTCAATTTTCTGAGGGTTAGGTTTTACACCGTCCTGGGATATTACGTGACCCAGGTATGAGACTTCCTTTCTAAGGAACTCGCATTTGTTTGGTTGGGCTTTAAGATTATGCGTTCGTAGACGTGTGAGTACTTCGCGTAATCTTACCATATGTTCTTCTAGAGAAACCGAAAAGATTATTATATCGTCCATATAGACTAGGCACCTTTCATTTTGTATACCGAACATTACTTGATCCATCACGCGTTGGAAAGTACTCGGTGCGTTTTTAGGCCGAAAGCAATTCTAATGAATTCGTAATGTCCGTTTTCAACTGTAAAGGCGGTCTTTGGGATATCCTCAGGTTTTATTTCTATTTGATGAAAGCCGCTGATCAAGTCCATGATCGTTAAATAAGTGCATTTTCCAAGTTTATCGAGTAATTCTGAAATGTTTGGTAGAGGGTATCGATCTCCGATAGTGACTTCCTTTAACTTTCGGTAGTCTATAACGATTCGCCATTTTTGTTGGCCGGAAGAATCAAGTTTTTTCGGTGTTATATATTGGGAAATATATTATGATTTTTTATATTAAGTTTTTTATAACGTAAAAACTTGGATATGTTTTTTATGTAGTAGCCGCCTCGGCGATTTCAGTATTGTATAGACAGTAAGCAATATACGTTGTAAATTCAACTGTGTTTTTAATTATTTAAATTGATAATTAACAACCCAAAATTAATTGTTGTTATTTGGTTAGCACCCAAATTAACACTGGCGACGAACTGATGGTTAATTGTTATAAACAATTAGTGTAAAATTAAGTGCAATAAATTTCCACGTGCAAAATGACCGAAAAAACGATAATGTCGGTTGGACACCTTCGCGAGTTTGATGTGAACCTTAATGACTGGAGTATTTTTAAACCCCGGTTAACAAACTATTTTGAAGCAAATGGCATATCCGATGAAGGAAAGAAAAGGGCCATATTTTTGAACCTATTAACGGAAGATTCATATCGATTGATCTTTAACCTTTGTGTGCCTAAGTGTCCCGAAGAAAAAAAGTTTTCTGAATTAGTAAAACTTTTTACCGAATATTTTGGAAGCAAAAAGGCCGTGTTTGTTGAAAGGTATAAATTTTATAACGCATTCAAGACGCCAGCAGAATCCATTAATGAATGGGCTGCAAAAGTTCGATCCCTAGCTGCAGCTTGTGAATTTGGGGACGAATTGAACATGTGTCTTCGAGATCGCTTTATAATGGGTTTAGAAAATGGGGGTTCAATCATGAATCGTTTGTTTGAAGAGAAAAACGACATATCATTCGATGACGCTGTGAAGATAGCGGCCTGCAAGCAAGCAACGTTCGAAAATTTGAAATTGGCGCCGTGTTCCAGTTCCGCTGTGAAACAAGAGGTATTTCAGCTGCGTGGAGCGCAAAAACCCAGGTCCGATTCGCGTCAAGTGAGGGGAGAGCGGAGAGAACGCTGTACAGTATGCGGACGCAACAATCACCAGGTTAATAAATGTCAGTATAAGGATTGCATATGTCATGTGTGTAAACAAAAGGGTCATCTTGCCCCGATGTGCCCTAATAAACAAAATTCATACAATAAAAATAATTCAAATTTTAAAAACAATAAAAATAATTATAATAAATCGCATAATTATATTGAGTCAGAAAGTTATCTTTTTAGCATTTCAGAAAACATTTTTAATGTTGAAGACGGTCAACAAAACAAACCTTTTTTGTTACCCGTCGTTATTGACAATAAAAAAATTTCATTTCATGCCGACACCGGTGCGTGTATAAGTGCGATTTCATATGATTTTTATAAAAACAATTTTAGCGATAAAAAGTTAAATAAAACAGATAAGGAATTATTTGTTTATACAGGACAAAAATTTAGTCCTATGGGCAGTATTAAATTAAATTTTTCGTATAATAACTCCAATAATGATATATAAAAAATGGTGGCCCACCAATTTTGGGTCTTGATTTTTTCACTATTTTTAACATGGGTCTGTCCCAATTAAATTATTGTGACGATAACTATGAAATTGAGCAATTAAAGTCAGAATTTAAGGAACTATTAGAGCCCAAATTAGGTACTTTCAATAAACATAAAATTAAAATTTCTTTAAAGGATGACAAAGTTGCCCCAAAGTTTTTCAGAGCGCGAAGCATACCCTATGCTATTAAGAAAAAGGTCGAGGATGAACTAAATCGGTTATTAGAGCTGGATGTTATCTCTAAAGTGGACTATAGTCAATGGGCCACTCCGGTCGTCCCGACTTTAAAGCAAAATGGGCAAATACGGCTCTGTGCAGATTTTAAAGTCACTATAAATCCTCACATTGAAGTGTTGCAGCATCCCTTACCTCGTGCAGAGGAGCTATTTGCCAAGGTAAGTGGAGGTGAGGAGTTTACAAAGTTAGATTTGAGTAATGCTTATCAGCAAATACTACTAGATGATGATTCTAAATTATTGGTAGTAATTTCAACCCATTTAGGTCTTTTTAAGTACCATAGATTACCCTTTGGGGTATCTTCAGGCCCCGCCGAATTCCAGAAAATTATGGAGGCCCTATTTGCAGGTCTTGAGGGAGTTTGCGTGTTTATTGACGATATTTTAATCACTGCGCCCTCTAGAAAATTACATATGGCTCGATTACGCCAGGTTTTGAAAATATTACAAGATT
The DNA here is from genome assembly GCA_958510825.1 of Brachypterus glaber. Taxonomy (NCBI): domain Eukaryota; kingdom Metazoa; phylum Arthropoda; class Insecta; order Coleoptera; family Kateretidae; genus Brachypterus; species Brachypterus glaber. The sequence continues at coordinate 44,868,604 of OY294050.1, read as the reverse complement.
CCGGTTTTAAAATTTCCTTAGAAAAATCTTTCTTTTTTCAAAAATCCGTAAAATACCTGGGCTATATGATCTCAAAAGACGGAATTTCTCCATGTAGTGATAAAATTGAGGCAATACAAAAGGCTCCTATTCCTCAAAACATTACGCAATTAAAATCTTTTTTAGGGTTAGTTAATTACTACGGTAAATTCATAAACAATTTAGCAAACATTTTGTATCCTCTGTATAATCTGTTAAAAAAATCAGTCAAGTGGGAGTGGTCTGAAAGTTGTAATGAATCTTTTAATATAATAAAAAATAAACTTACATCTAGTGACATTTTAGTTCATTATGATTCTAATATGCCTATCAAATTATTCGTAGATGCTTCAGATTACGCTATTGGTGCCTTGCTCTGTCACGTCATAGATAAAATAGACAAACCTATTGCCTATTACTCCCAATTGGAAAAAGAGGGACTTGCTATAATATTTGGGTTGTGTAAATTTCACGATTATCTTTATTTAAGGACTTTTACGCTTTTCACTGATAATTTACCACTTGCATCGATTTTTAGTCCTACTAAGGCCATACCGCAGTTTTTAACTAACAGGTTGCGTCGCTGGGCAGTAATTTTATCAAATTATAATTATAAAATTGAATTTGTAAAATCTGAAAAAAATAAGTCGGATTTTTTATCCAGACTGCCTATTGAATCACCCTGTATAGATAAAAATATGGAAAAGGTAGACTTAAATTATGAAAATTATTTTGGTAGCATTTCTGAGGTTCAAATTAAGTTCTCAGTAGTACGCCAATGTACAGAAAAGGATATTTTTTTACAAAAAATTATTAAATGTGTTAAGTCAGGTTTTTGGCCTAGTGCTTTTTTTAAAATTAAAAACTTTAAACCTTTTTTAAATAAAAGACTAGAGTTATCAGTAGAATCTAATTGTTTAATCTGGAATAATCGACTGGTTATCTCAGACAAATTACAAAAACAAATATTAGAACAATTACATGCAACACACATGGGCGTAAGCAAAATGAAGGGTTTGGCAAGGTCTTATTTTTGGTGGGGGTCCTTAGATAAAGACATAGAAATGTTTTGTAAGCAATGCGATGCCTGCAACTTAAATAGTCAAGCACCTAAAAAAAATGTTTTATCGCCCTGGCCTTGGCCAGAAAAAGCATGGGAAAGAATTCATTTAGACTTTTGTACGCTTTTTAATAAAAACTTTTTAATATTGGTCGACGCGCATTCAAAGTGGCCTGAAGTAACGTTAATGACGTCAACCACTACTCAAGCTACAATAACTGTTTTGAGGTATACATTTGCCAGGTTCGGACTCCCTGTTTTTTTTATGTTGCGATAACGGCCCATCGTTCCGTTCACAGGAATTTAAATCATTTTTAGAAAAAAATGGAATTAAGTTAATTTTATCTCCCCCATATCACGCCCAGAGCAATGGTCAGGCGGAGTCTGGAGTGAAAATAGTAAAAAATGGTCTCAAAAAGGCTTTTTGTGGTGAAAACCAAAATTTAGACATTCATCATGTTCTGTGTAATTTTTTATTTGATTACAGGAATTCTAAACACTCCACTACGGGTGTAACTCCCGCGGAGTTAATGTTTCGTCATAAAATAAATGACCGATTTAGTTTATTGTCACCCTTTTCTCAATCTACGGTAAAAGAAAATGTCATAAATAGTCAAAATAGACAAATTCAAAATTTTAAGGGGAGAGGTTTGGTGTCATTTAATTTTGGTGATACGGTGTTAGCTAGATATTATTCAAATAATAAATATTTTTGGGCTAAAGGTATCATTAATAAAAAACTAAGTAAAAATCTTTATGAGGTAAATGTTTTGGAATTTAATGCTGTATGGAAACGTCACGCAAATCAGTTAAAAAAATATATTAAATCTGAACCCTTACCTATACTACCCGATCCGTCTCAAAATATATCGATATCGGAAGTTAAAAATACGGAAAGTAATGTCGAAATGACTAACAGGCCTCAAAGAAATAGGAATCCCCCTAAAAGGTTAATGTACGATAAATTCTAAAAACTTTTTTTATACCAATAAAAACTCGCTTATTTTATTGTATATAATTTTGAATTTATACTTAATATTTAAGGCGAACACTTATTTGTAAAATAAAATACTTAAGGTTAGATTAATTGTACTTTACTAGTTACGATTTTTTCTGTATATTATATGCAGAATTTCTTGTAGGGGGGAAGTGTTATATATTGGGAAATATATTATGATTTTTTATATTAAGTTTTTTATAACGTAAAAACTTGGATATGTTTTTTATGTAGTAGCCGCCTCGGCGATTTCAGTATTGTATAGACAGTAAGCAATATACGTTGTAAATTCAACTGTGTGTTTAATTATTTAAATTGATAATTAACAACCCAAAATTAATTGTTGTTATTTGGTTAGCACCCAAATTAACATTCGGGACAACCCAAACGGGGCTGCTCCAAGGAGAGGAGGAGGGTCTAATTATAATTTGGTCTAAATATTCTTTTATTTGTCTTTTAACCTGCTCTTTGAGAACATGAGGATAACGGTGATTTTGTAAAAATAGGTCTGGCATCACCAGTACATATTTCGTGTTTAATTTGGTTGGTGAATGTCAGTTGGTCACCCTCGAGGTAGAAAATTCGAGGCAAATATTTGTTATAAGTTCGGCCTCTTCAGGGTTTAAGTGATCTAGATTTAGTGTTTTTTTATTTTCTCTTCTTGCTCTAAATCGCGCGAAGGGGGTCCTCGCGAAGGTTTATTAAAGGCTTCGATTCGGTTTACTGTTGCAGTATTTAGAGTAATTGTTTTTGTATTCATGTTTGTATTAGCTATAGAAATTAGGAATTCGCCATCGCGATTTATATGCACAATAGAGTTGGGTATTTTTACATGATTAATATCTATTAGGTGACAAATGGCATCCGTATTACGGAGGTTACTTTTTAACTTAAAGATTTTCTCACACCTAGGTTCAATAGTTATATTATTTTCAACAGGATTTACCTTAATCTTAGACTCGCTATTTATTGTTATTGGAAAAGAATCAGGGATATTTGTCTTACGCTGGTGAACGACCATCTCATTACCAATGTCTAATGAGTTAGTAGTTATACTTGAAATTGAATTATTATTTGAATGAATAACAAGCGAAGAAGCATTGTTATTTGTATAATTATTAGGCGAATGGGCGACAGGCGAAGAAGCATTGCTGCTTACGTTACTTATAGTAAAATTCCGGATGCTAGGCGAAAGAACGCTATTTCCGGTCTGAAAATATTTATTATTGGCTTTGGTGATAATAGTATTATCAACAAAGTACGAGGATTCGTTATATTTAAACATTTTAATATTCTTAAAATTAGTATGAAGCATTCTATTATTTATATCGATTACGCAATCATAATGTTCTAAAAGATCTAATCCTAAAATACCATCAAAATCTATACCTAGTTCTGCTACATAAACCTTATGAGGATCATCTTGCCTTAAATTAAGCCACGTAAAGTGCTGAATTAATATAGGGTCATTTGAGATACCAGTGACTATTAAGTTCTCTTTCATAAGGTTAAAGTTTGACAGAGTATGTGAGCGGATCAATGATATAGCCGCCCCGGAATCTATTAAAAATGTAAACTGTTTATTTGAATCGTAGACGTAAAGTAAATTGTTTGATTTTGTATGACATATTTTAAGGACATGTAAATTTAGATCAACATATTCTGGAAGGCCATTTCCAGGTTGGCTTCCGTAGCTGTTTGAGCCGAGGCGCCCAGTTCCTGGCTCGATTGGGAGTTTAAATGATTTGCTCTTCCCATTTGAGCTTGAGACATAGGCGGGCGATTATTATTTGGAGGGTTCTGATTATTGTACTTAGTGTGACCGGCTCGCTTACAATAGTTACACATTGGCTGATTACTACTAGTATTTGGACTGTAATTTGATGGGCCTCTATATGGGCCTCTCGAAGAAGGGTTCGAACTAAAATTACTTGTTCGGGGTGGATTATTGCTAGGAGGCGAATTACGTTGGAAATAATTTTGGTTACTGCGGTAATCTGGCTGCCTTGGTCTATTTAGGGTCCTATTTGTTCGCTGATTTTCTAAATAAGATAACTGTAACTCCCGGTTTATTCGGACAGACGCTTCTATTAAGGAGCCGGGGTTTGATGCCCGCACTGCATAACTAATTTTCGGGCCAAGACCCGTAAGTAAGGTATCTAGGCACAGAGTCTGCGATAAGCTGTTGCGAATATTTTTGATCAGGGGTGAGGTATTGCCGATTTATGGCAGCATGTAATTTTGCGTTATGCGCTTGTATTTTGTTTACAAATGTTAAGGGAGAGTCGTTATTTTGTCGCATAAGTTGCAGATCGTGAATGAGACTAGATAAGTCTCTAGTATCTCCGAAATGAGCTAGTAACAAATCTTTGATCGCGTCCCTGGTGACCAAGCTACGGCTATTTACTAATTGTACCGCGCCACCACGCAATTTATTTTTAATGTGCACGGTTAATAGAAAATGTTGATTACCGCTTGCAATTTGAACAGCAGTGTCGCAAGAGCAGACAAACGAGTTTAAAAGAATTTGGTCGCCATCGTATTCGGGCATGAGGGCGAATAACTCAGACAATTTATATGGCTCAATTACTACTTTTACTTCCTCCTTAACTTGGGAGGAGGAACCTGCCTCAATATCAGTATCAGTCATTGTATTTAATAGAATACAAGGATAAAACGGCACATATAAATTATCAGATCAGTAGATGCCATGATGGCTATGAAATATTTTCAAACCTTAGAAATAGATGTAGGGAACTGTCTAGAATATGCTACAAAAATTATATTTCAAAAATGGATTTTAGTCTAAACTCTAACCCAAAAGGCTTTTGGAACTTTGTAAATGACAGAAAACAAACAAATACAATTCCAAATGTAATGTTTCTGGACAATTCCTCAGCATCTAATGCGCAAGACATATCAAACCTTTTTGCTGAATATTTCTCTACTGTCTATTGTAACAACAACAATAATCCAATTACTGAGACTGATGAAAGCACTGGTAATCACCGTAACATTTCGCTTGTTAATATAACTTCAGTTGAAGTATTTAAAAAAATTAAACAGATTCCAAATAAATATTCTTCTGGTCCCGACGGTATTCCTAATGTACTTTTAAAAAAATGTATTTGTGGTTTATCTGAGCCATTATCTTTATTGTTTAATTTATCTATAAATGAAGGCATAGTTCCACAAATCTGGAAACAAAGTTTTATTATTCCTATATTTAAATCAGGTGATCGCTCAAACGTTAAAAACTATCGAGGCATTTCCATACAATCAAACATTCCTAAACTTTTTGACAGTCTTGTGTACGACCAGTTAAGCTGGCAATGTAAACCCTTTATTATTAACCAACAACACGGTTTTTGTACAGGACGTTCAACTACATCAAATTTACTATTGTATAAGTCAAAAATAATAAACTGTCTTTCCAAGTATACACAACTAGATTCAATTTACACTGACTTCTCTAAAGCGTTTGATAGAGTAGATCATGGTCTGCTTATAAAAAAGTTAATACTGTTTGGTTTTTCGGCTAAACTCATTAAATGGGTTATTAGTTTCTTAATTGGTCGTACACAGAATGTTAGAATAGCTGGGTGTATTCCTTATTTAATTGAGGTACCATCCGGCGCCCTCAGGGATCTCACTGTGCGCCTTTATTTTTTCTTATCTTTGTTAATGACATTGGTGAATATATAGCGCACTGTGAATTTCTTATGTTCGCGGATGATCTCAAAATATTTAGGGTAGTTAATTCTATTGCAGATATGTTACTACTGCAACAAGATCTTGACAGATTATTTGATTGGTCAGTTACAAATCGCCTTGAATTGAATGTTGGTAAATGTTGTTTTATCAGTTTTTTTACTGGTTCCAAAAAAATTAACTCGTATTATAATTTAAATAACTCACTTTTAAAGTATGAATCTTCTGTTAAAGATTTGGGAATTTTATTTAATGAAAATGTCAATTTTTCTGACCATATACGATCTGTTTGCTCTAAAGCTAGTAAAATGCTTGGATTTGTAACAAGAAACCTATCGGAATTTTCAACTAATAGTATAAAAAGTGTATATAGAGCATTAGTTAGATCAAATCTAGAATATTGTTCCATTATTTGGTCACCTTTTTATCAAAATGATATTAAACTGTTAGAAAGAGTGCAACATAAAGCTCTTAGATTTATAGCATTTAAATTAAATTTTGTTATAAGGGATCATGACTATGCAATTGTCCAAGACCTAACCAATTTAAAGACCTTACAATCGAGAAGAACGTTATCGCACTTGTGCTTCATTTATAAATTGGTCAATGGATTGTTGGATAGCCCTGATTTATTTAATTTAATAAAGTTTAGTGTCCCTAGGGCTGGTATTCGTAATTCTGTAACGTTTTATATTGATATGAAACGCACAAATTACAGTTCAAAAACTGCTTTAAATCTAGCTCTTAAGTATTTAAACGATTGCGACATTGATGTATTTAGACATTCTCTGAATAGCTTTAAGAATTTAATTTTGCCTAGGTTATTTTAATAATTTAATAAACTTTATAATATTTAGTTATAATTGATAATTGTTAATTATAATTATAATAGAATTGTAAACTGTAATGGGGTAGTCCCGTATATAAATAAATAAATAAATAAATAAAAATTAGGGAAAAATTGAAATACACAAAATAATAGCAGTTTACGATAGATACAAAGGTTACTTACAATTGCATCGTTGGGTCACTTCACTCACCTCTCGTAATCACTACACACAAAATTGAAGATTCGTTCACTTTTTAAGCATTGGAATCCACACGATCGTTTACTCAGTTCAACAACCGCGAAGTGGATCCTACCGACTGCGCCAATTTTACAACTTGGAAGTCACGAAAGGCTTTTTTAAAAAGAATTATATTAAATAAACAAAGTTACATGGACTATAGCTAAAGAATTAATGAATACAGTTAACTAAAGCTTAAATACTCCCTCGGGGGAGCCTGTAACCCCTAGAGGGCGCGTCCCCAGGTGGCGGATAGGGGAATGCCTCCCAGATATGGGTGGTAAGAGGGAAATTAAATACCTCCCGCGGACCAACAGGTATACCAGCGTCTGACCCAGAGTGGGCGGCTGCGAACGGCGTCTGTCTCCTAAGGAGCGGCCGTCTGTAGTCACATAGGACCTTCATACCCCCAGTCGTCTCGGCTAGTCCCCGCCACTGGACCAGGTATGTTGTGGCTGTGACAATGGGAGGGTATTCTTTACGCAAGTCCCTCTCACTTAAAATCACGCGTAGCAAAATTTTCCGACTACTATCATACTAAACTAACCTAAAGCAAATTAAGTTGCTTTAATAAACTTTTAAAATTATTTTCATGGATTCCTCTGGTGTAAAATCAAACTCCGGAGGTAAAATAGCTCCCCATTCGGATCTCCGGGCGGGAGCTACGCGAGCGGGGTCTATGAAAAAGAAGAAAACAATCAATCTCAATTTCGCAACATGGAATGTGAGAACCTTACTAGATATAAGTAAGAATAGACCTGAAAGACGGACTGCCCTGTTAGCAGATGAACTTAACCGCTATGATATTGATATCGCAGCGCTAAGCGAAACCCGAATTTCGGGCGAAGGAAATCTCAAAGAAAAAAATTACACCTTCTTCTGGAAAGGATTACCGGATAATGTTCCCAGAGTACATGGTGTTGGTTTCGCAGTTAAAAACTCACTTCTTGAGTCGCTAGACATTACCACCAATGCAATATCAGAAAGACTCATGACACTTAACTTCACGCTGGAAAAAAATCGTAAGGCAACAGTAGTTAGTGCTTATGCACCCACAATGACTGCCCAAGAAGAAACTATTGACCGGTTCTATGATCAACTTGACGGAGTCCTAAATAGGATACCTAGATCCGAAAAAATTATTTTACTTGGAGACTTTAATGCGAGAGTTGGAACAAACTATAACCTATGGCCTGAAGTTCTGGGCAGAAATGGCGTAGGTAATATGAACTCCAACGGTCTGCGTTTGCTAAGTCTCTGCACGACATACAACCTAACGATAACCAATACAATCTTTCGACAAAAAAGTAAATTCAAAACATCATGGATGCACCCGCGGTCAGGCCACTGGCATCTAATAGATTATATTATCGTCCGAACTAAGAACCTTAATGACGTATTAAGTACAAGGGCAATGAGGGGAGCCGAGTGTTGGACAGATCATAGGCTCATTAGATCAAAAATGTCATTAAAAATAAGACCGCAGTACCGTACAATAAATCCAAAACGGAAAATACTGGATGTCAAAAAACTAGGAGACGATACAAAACTCTTAGAGTTCCAGACCAGCCTTGAGTCGAAGCTCACCACAATTAATTTTGACAATGTAACCAACCTCGAAGAGAGATGGTATAAACTAAAAGCCTGTTTAAACTCTGTTGGTGCATCGACACTTGGCTACAGAAAGGCTAGGCGATGCGACTGGTTTAATGATTCCTCCAATGAGATTAAAGCAGCAATAAAAAACAAAAGAGATGCTTTTACCAAGACTTTATCCAACCCAAACGTTAAATCCTTTAATGACGAATTCAAAAAATCAAGAAATGAAGTTCAGAGACTTACCAGACATCTAAAAAATAAATGGTGGAGAGGTAAAGCTGATGAAATTCACGAATACGCCAAAAATCATAATCAAAGATCTTTCTTTGAATCCATCAAAATAGTTTACGGCCCCAGCATTAATGCCAATTGCCATTTAAGAGATCGTATCGGGAATCCGATAACCGATCCCAAACAAATTGCTAACAGATGGCGTGAGCACTATGAAACACTTTTAAATGTTGAAGAACCATTTGACGTAGATATTTTAAACCTAATACCACAATACAATATAGAACCTAGCCTGGACGATACACCGTCACTTGCGGAAGTTACAAAAGCCCTTAAACAGATGAAAGGCAATAAGGCTCCAGGTTTGGATGAAATTCCCAGCGACCTCTTAAAATTAGGTGGGGAAGTCTTGGTAAGCCACTTACATAAACTTATTCAGATAATATGGCGTGATGAAAAAGTTCCTAAAGATTTCAAAGAATCTCTCATCATAAATTTGTACAAAGGTAAAGGAGACCGCTCTGATTGTGGCAACTACAGAGGCATTTCTCTTCTGTCGACAACTGGTAAACTACTGGGTAGAATTATGAACAATCGCCTGCTACCACATCTTGAAAAGCTTATGCCCGAGTCTCAATCAGGCTTCAGGCCAAACCGTGGCACAATCGATGCTATTTTTTGTCTTAGACAATTACAGGAAAAATGTACAGAACAACACATGGAACTTTACATAGCATTCATCGATCTTATAAAGGCATTCGACTCAATAAATCGTAATCTATTATGGTGTATACTGCAAAGGCTGGGTTGTCCTAAGAAATTTATCAAAATACTGCAAGCGCTCTACTCTGAAAATACGGCAAAAGTTCAATGGCTACACATGTTAACAGAAAGTTTTCCAACGCAAGCAGGCGTTAAGCAAGGTTGCGTTTTGGCACCCACCCTTTTTAATGCATTCGTTACTGGTCTCATGATTATCGCCGATAGGAAGTTACTAGCACGTAGTGTTGGGGTTAGATACCGTTTTAGCGGGGGTCTTAAAAATCTAAAAAGGCTAAAAGCCTTGACAATGACTCTTTATAAATTTATCACCGACCTTCAATATGCCGACGATTGTGCTCTTTTGGCTCACTCACCTGAAGACCTAAATGATATGCTCTTAGTATTTTCCGATATATACACTTCCCTTGGACTTAAAATTAATGTAGGTAAAACCAAAGCAATGGGCCATAATGTGCCAGAGAGAGAAGATATCTCCCTGCAAATTAATCATGAAGAGTTAGAAATGGTAGACCAATTTAAATACCTAGGTAGCTATATATCAAGCGACGGAAACATCACAGCCGAGGTTCACCATCGCATACAATGCGCAAATGCCAGTATTGCTAAACTCAAATCCCGAGTATTCTCTAATAGGGATATAAATACAAGTGTGAAAATCGCGGTCTACAAGGCAATCGTCCTTCCTGCACTTCTTTATGGATCAGAGTCATGGGTCCTATACAGAAGCCACCTAAAAGCGCTCGAAAAATTTCACCAAAAGTCCTTACGCAGGATTCTAAATATAAAATGGTTCGACTTCATATCTAACAACGAAGTTTTACGCAAAACTGAGTGCTCAACAATTGAACATTATATAACAAAGTCGCAAATGCAATGGGCAGGCCACGTCATCCGTATGCCTGATTCTAGACTACCAAAATGTCTGCTGTATGGCGAACTATCAGAGGGCACTAGATCAGCTGGTGGTCAAAGAAAAAGATTTAAGGATATCCTGCACATTACATTAAACAACCTCAACATATCGGACACCTGGGAAACACTGGCTTTGAATCGTAAGGAATGGCGTTCCTTGTGAATCAAGCTGGAACTCTGATACAACGCAACCCTAGATTGGGTGCAGCAGCGCGGGGAGGCCAACTGTGGATTTGTGATGTGTGTCAAAAACCCTGCAGATCTCAGATTGGTCTCTTCAGTCATAGAAGAACCCACAATTAATATAAACAAAATAACGGAAATTTTGGGTAAATCGTTC